>CM055071.1:36126748-36162462 GCA_029204045.2 Tillandsia leiboldiana | reverse complement strand
CGAAGTCGCGGCCTCCAAAAAATTCGGAAAATCCACAAAGGTGGGAAGGGAGAGGAACGACCTTCTCTGATAGAAGCCTAATAGAAAACCCCAGAAAAGAAGGAAAAGGGCTGTTAAGGGCCTCATTTATAGCCCAAGCCCAACAAATGGACTTTCAGGATTCAAGCGCAGAAATCGGGCGCCCGAAAACCGGCCTGGCCCACACTGTGCGCGCCCAAAAACTCCTCATCACCCCCACGTCGCCCGCTGTGCAGCGCCCCTCGAATCGCGGCTCGCCGCGTGGCTACGCGGTCCACGGCGGGCAAGCGTGAACCGCGGTGTAGCCTCTAGGAATTCAGTGTGTTTTGCGGAGTGAGATCGAAACTACCTTAGTGATTTGCATACCGGTGCGCGAATTGCCCACAGTTTTTCCGAAGCACAAATTTCTGCCTTTCTGATCCGAGTCTGATCTCGAAAATCTGAGGTCTCCAGTGGGACCGTCACATTGAATAGTTGAATGGTATAGACCGTTTGTTGATCCTACGGTCGGATCGTCCGGAAATCGCAAGAAAACTATGGGGCCCGTGACTTAAGTGAATAGTTGGTTTTGAATAGTACACCCTGTTTTTTATTTTCCCGCGTTGGCCAACGTCGCCCGATCCAGGTAGTCGATCTAAATGGCGTTGTCGATCCGAGCGCAATGGCACAGACGAAATCTACGTTTGACGACCCTAGAGCCTCGAAAAGCGGCTGAACTGTAGATATCGCGTATTTTATGGATCTGCGATTTCTCTTGTTTTTAGTCGACGAACAAATATCGCTACCTGATAGGTTTCGTCGAGCCCGACGTCGTGGCGAAGTCCGTTTTTTTTTCGTTTGGCGACTCGAAAAAAACACAAAAAATAGCGAGGAATGCATATTTGACACGAACCCCCTACATTCTATGCTCCGATTACGGCCTGTTACGGAATTTGAGTTGGCGTAGTTTCGTGAAAGTCTCAAGTCTTGAAGATTGAAGGTGAAGAAAGTTGGATCATTTAACTCAATCTCAAGAAAGAAGAATTCAAAAGGATCAGGTATGTTTAACTAAAGATTTTGTGTGATCCGAATACTTCTTGTAGTGTAGAAACACTTGGAAGAATCTTTCATTGCATAAAAATCAAAAACTGGACTTGGGACATGTTCAGGATCCGGATCAGGTTGTTCGATCCGGATCCCGAAGGTGGTTCGTTCATACACCAGTTCAATCCGGATCGTAGCCTCTCTTGATCCGGATCCCGAACACTGAGTTTACCATCTTCCTTGAACGATCCGGATCAGGCTTCGCAATCCGGATCCCGAACGTTGATGTTTGGTGAACTGTATGAACGATCCGGATCAAGCACTTCGATCCGGATCCCGAACCTTCGTTTTTCTGGAATTGCCTGACTCGTTACGACGATCCGGATCACAGTTAATCCGATCCGGATCGCCGTCCGTAAAATTTCCAGAAATGTTAGGTTTTTGATTCTTATCTCCTTCCTAGGGTTTCTAACCTATAAATAGACCCTATGACTCTTTTCTAGGGTTAATCCAAATAGCCGTCATTTTCATATATCATCTTATACGGCTCTAGATCCACATATAGAGAAGAAAGGAAATCATTAGAGAATACTCTATGTTTCTTCATCTATATTGATTAGTTTGATTCTAGGTTTTCATACTCACATCTTGAGTTGAATCAAACTAATGAATACTTAGATGGTATTTCCGATCTATCTTTGATCTAAGTATTCGGCGGATCATCACCACCCAAAAACAACGATTTACCCCAAAAATCGGCGCGTGGATTCGCGTGTCCTTGTGGATTCAAGGTTCAACCGCTCTCGTGGATTCGGAGCGAGGCACGTTCGTGGATTCGAAGGGTGCTATTGGGTGAAGACCGTGGATTCGGTCGGACGTCGTGGATTCGACGTTGGACGCCGTGGATTCGGCGTTGGGCGCAGATCGTGGATTCGAGAAGCGTCGCGGAGCGAGCGGAGAAGATCCTCTAGGAGCGTATGGAAAAGGTTGAGTCGTAAGTGTGTACGGTAAATCACCTTGTACGTGTTTTAATTCTAGTGGATTTCTGCCGTGTTATCGGTCCCGTGGTTTTTTACTCCGGTGATGGAGTTTTCCACGTAAAAATCTTGCGTATTATTTTTATTTCCGCATTGGGTTTTTATCGCAACGATTTTTGAGTGTTTATACGTTTACACCTATTCACCCCCCTCTAGGTGTTTTTTCCCCTATTTAGATCCTATTACATATAACCCAACAAGTGGTATCAGAGCGGGAATAGGGTTGTAAACAATGGTTGAAGGTGGAAACATCAACCGACCCCCGTTCTTCGATGGAACAAATTATGCGTACTGGAAAGTACGGATGAAAGCCTTTTTAATTTCCATCGACGAACGGGTGTGGCAATCAATTGAATTAGGATGGTCTAATCCAACTGAATTTATTGGTGATGTTCGCACCTTAAAACCTAGGTCGAAATGGACCAAGGAAGAGTTAGATTCATCTTCTTACAATGGCAAGGGAATTAATGCTATTTTTAATGCCTTATCTCAAACTGAATTCTCTCGCGTCTCGGCATGTGAGACTGCGAAAGAAATCTGGGATGTTCTTCAGGTTACACATGAGGGAACTAACCTCGTGAAGATTCAGAAACTGCAAATGCTTACGAGCAAGTTTGACTCTATCTTAATGGCAGAAAATGAATCTTTCACGGACTACTATACACGATTGCAAGACATCGTAAACTCATGTGCTAATCTGGGAGAGAAGATTCCAGAATTTAAGATTGTAAGAAAGATCTTAAGAACTCTTCCTGAACGATTTCGCCCAAAGGTTACTGCCATTGAAACTATTAAACACCCGGACGAAATACGTGTAGAAGAATTAGTTGGTTCATTACAAACTTATGAAATGACATTTACTACTAACAATTCTTCTGGAAAGGCATCCACTTCTAAGTCTTCAGGTTATGCGTTGAAAACAACTAAGGAAGAAGACGCGGATACATCCTCCTCAGACGATGACGAGAACCTTTCTATGGAGGAATTTGAGAAGCAGCTCGCTCTCTTGACAAGGAAGTTTCGCCGCAACTTTCGAAGGGGTAATTCAAGCAAATCTCCATCCTTCGGAAAGTCGAACAAAGGCAAGGGTACTTCAAGTTACAAGTCAAGAAAGCAAGAGAACTTCTCAAAGGATAAGAAAGTTCAGAAGGACAACTACAATGCTTCAAATGTCGAGGCTACGGCCACATTGCAACGGAGTGTCCTAACAAGTATCCGGCAAAGAAGAAGGCGATGCAAGTCGTCACTTGGGATGACAACTCAACGTCAAATGAGTCGTCTTCGAGTGATGAAGAAAAGAGCTCCACCGCATTCCACGCGTCCGTATCTTCACCCTTCATGTGCTTTATGGCAAGTACATCCGAGTCGATGTCCAACTCCACTGTTGAAAAGAATGCAACGGATAACGAATTGGATGATTCGGAAGGTGAAGAATTTGCTCTAGCCTATCACAGATCTTTACGGGATTTAAAGAAACCGGCTAAGCAAAACAAGGGGTTGAGAGGGAGATTGCAGGATCTCGAAGAAGAAGTAAAAAGGGTAACTTCTCTCTCGACCGATCTTGAAGTGGAAAGGGATAAACTGATAAAAGAAAATGTTTCCCTTCAAGAGTCCAATGAGCAACTCGAGAAGAACTATATAGATATGGTGAACAAAGCGAACTATTTCTTGAAGCTCTACGGCGAGGCCCGACGGGAAAAATTGGAAATGACAGAGACCATTTGCCAACTCAAGGATGACTTACAGCAATTTTCTTTAGGAAGGAGTAAGTTGGATAAACTTCTTGGTCTTGGTCAAACAAACAAGTTCGGCCTCGGATACAATCGAACTGAAGACAATTTTAGTTCGGTTGGGACAGTCTTTGTGCCTCAGTCGGTATCTCCTCCTCCGACACCGGAAATCATGACAACTAACGACAACAAACCTACTTCATCCTCTTCAGAATCGTCAAGCACAAAGGTATGTTTTCGTTGTAATTCTGCAGGGCACATTGGAAGAAATTGCAAGATTGGAGCTCAAAGATCAAATCAACCACATCTTGCAACTGCTACCAATAAGTTCACTCCATGGAATTCAAAGAAGGATTTTCCTAAAGAAAAGGACATTGGTAGTACTTCAAACAAGACGATGACAAAAGAAAAAGACCAATCTTGCAAGACGTCTTCATCAAGGAAAACTTCTCAACCATTGCCAACATACTCCAAAACTCAAAAGGTTTGGGTATGCAAAGGTGAAACCCCTCATTGTCTTTAATCGTTCTTCGATTAAATCTTGTGTAGTTTATGTATACTACTTTCTTTTCTTCTTTTTCTTTTGGCCGACCCGTCAACCATCTTTGGGAGGTAAATGGTACATTTTTTTTTATTGGTTGATGATTTCTCTCGGTTTTCTTGGGTAGCATTTTTAAAAGAGAAAGCTGATACGTTTGACTCTTTTCATGAGATTTGCCATCGTATTATGATTGAAAAGAATAAAAAGATCATTCGTGTTAGAAGTGATAGAGGTGGAGAATTCATAAATTCAAAATTCATTGATTTTTGCACTTCAAATGGCATTAAACATGAATTCTCGGCACCCTATACACCTCAGCAGAATGGTGTTGTTGAGCGCAAGAACAGGGTTGTTCAAGAGATGGCGCGTGTGATGCTTCATAGCCGGAACTTACCGCTACATTTTTGGGCTGAAGCCGTGAACACCGCTGTCTATGTCATTAATAGAGTTTACTTGCGCCCAGGAACTTTAAATACACCATATGAGCTGTGGTTTAGTAGAAAACCCAACATCAAATATTTTCGTGTCTTCGGGAGTCGATGTTACATTTTACGTGACCGTGAAAATCTTGGAAAGTTTGACTCTCGAAGTGATGAAGGGATCTTTTTGGGTTATTCTACGAATAGCAGAGCATATCGAGTATTTAACATTGAATCTAAGACGATCGTAGAATCTATAAATGTTAAAGTAGATGAAGCTTTTCACTTTGGATCTGGAAAATCTACCCTCGATATCTCTCTAGATGATGATTCTCCTGCTAATGCATCTTCTTATAATAATACTTCCAATATTAATGATGCATCTAATGGTTCTTCAAGTTTATCTGATGTGCAGGAATCATCTCATGTATCTCCGAGTACTCCGTTTTCAACAAACGTTACGAATCTCCAAGGATCATCCGGAATCGAATATTATTGGAGATCCACAAGAAGGAGTCAGAACTCGGAGGCAGTTGGTTTGTGGATTCGCTTGCTACGTATCTTTAATCGAACCAAAGAACATAGATGAAGCTCTTCAGGATGACTACTGGATTAAAGCAATGCAGGAAGAGCTCCATCAATTTGAGCGAAACAAAGTCTGGGAATTAACGAAGCCTCCAAAGCAACACAATGTGATAGGTACCAAATGGATCTTCAAGAACAAGAAAAATGAGGATGATACTATCATCAGGAACAAGGCACGATTAGTTGCTCAAGGCTACTCTCAAGTAGAAGGTATAGACTTTGACGAAACATTCGCCCCTGTAGCTAGACTCGAGTCCATTCGTATACTATTTGCTATTGCTTGTCATTTTAAAATCAAATTATTTCAAATGGACGTTAAGAGCGCATTTCTAAATGGGTTTTTAAATGAGGAAGTTTATGTGGCTCAACCGAAAGGTTTTGTAGATCATAAACAACCTAACCATGTTTTTCGTTTAAAAAAGGCTCTTTACGGTCTGAAACAAGCACCGCGAGCATGGTACGAAAGGTTAACAAAGCACCTTTTGGAGAAGGGCTATACTCGAGGGGGAGCTGATAGGACTCTCTTTGTGAAGCATTATCAAAGCAATTTCATTGTAGCACAAATCTATGTCGATGACATTGTATTTGGCGCAACAAGAGATAATGATGCTTCTAAATTCGCGGAGACCATGGAAAGCGAATTTGAGATGTCCATGATGGGCGAATTGACTTATTTCCTTGGATTGCAAATTAAACAAAATGATGAAGGTATTCACTTGAGTCAATCCAAGTATGCAATGGAGTTGGTCAAAAAGTTTGATCTAGAAAATTGTAAAGATTTTCCGACTCCAATGGGAACTAGCCACAAGGGACTTGGAAGTGAATCACATAGTGAGAATGTAGACGAGAAACTGTATCGAAGTATGATTGGAAGTCTACTTTACCTCACGGCTAGTCGCCCGGATATATCTTTTGGTGTTGGGATTTGCGCGAGATATCAATCAGCACCAAAGGAGGTTCACCTAAAAGCGGTGAAAAGGATCATCCGGTATATCAAAGGATCAATTAATTTCGGAATTTGGTATCCTATGGGAACAAGTTTGGATATTGTTGGATACTCAGATGCCGATTGGGCAGGATCAGTGGATGATCGGAAAAAGCACGAGTGGTGCATGCTTCTATCTTGGCCATTGCCTTGTTGCATGGCACAGTAAAAAGCAGAACTGCATAGCACTCTCGACTGCCGAAGCGGAATACATTTCAGCTGGAAGTTGCTCAACTCAACTCATTTGGATGAAAAGCGTATTGAGCGACTTCCGCATTTCAGCATCTTCGGTAACAATTCTTTGTGACAACACAAGTGCAATTAACATTTCTAAAAACCCTGTGTTGCACTCTAGAACAAAACATATTGAACTTAGATATCATTTTCTGAGAGAGCTAGTTGAATCAAATACTCTTCAACTTTCATATATTTCAACTGAGGATCAATTAGCTGACATTCTAACAAAACCTTTGGATCAAAAACGTTTTATTCATTTACGAAAAGCAATTGGAATGCTTTCCTTGAAATAAACTTCTTTTTGAAACCTTTGCTTAGGATAGGTTTTGTATTTGTTTTTGTTTTGTTCATTATCTATGTTTGTACATAGGACATTAATTGAGCATAGATCATAATTGACTTTAATTGCATCTTTTCGCACATTTAGAAATTTATTATGCTTTTGCCATCATAATATTTCACTGTTGCAATGATCATTTATGTTAATTAAATCATCTTCTAAGTGATCAAAGTCAATTTCTCTCTCTCTATGATCTCTTGGTATAGTCATTATCTTATTTGACTGCTTAGTCGAGTATGAAATCGAGATCAATATTTGGTTGAATACTTTATATCTTAAATAATTGATAGCCAATTGAGGGGGAGTCATAGAAAAAGTAAAATGCTCAAAAGATGTGGAAAGAGTTACATCCCAATGAGGAGTGTGAAAACTACCACCACATGAAGGAAAGAGCTACCACCTCGGTCGTCCGAGTATTGTGTGCAGCTACCACATGTATACCAAGCATGGTTGTTCAAATTTTTGATTAAGTAAAATGCATGTTGAAATACTTGACTCCGTCAAATTTCAAGGTTGGTATAAGGTGGGTTTTTAAAGAAAGATGCTCAAAGAGCCACTCTCTTCAACAGATTGTCTAGATACATTATCTATTATATTTGGGATTTCAAACATCTATTGATCTTTGTATTTCATTTTCTTTACTGAATTGATGATTTGATAAAGGCATTACTCATAAGATCAAGTTAGATGTAATTGAAGGTGTTCAACTTTAAGGGATTTAATTTGTGTAAATTTTCGTTTCATTTTTGGATATTATTGATAGATTTGGCATAATCTAATCTTGTTGTATGAAACGATGATTTTTGTTTAAAGTTGATACACATTTGTGCTTACCATCTTTTTCTGGTTTTTCTTGAATTTCTCTGAAATTTTCTAAAGAAAAAGTTGGAGCCGATCCGGATCGGGCAAGATGATCCGGATCCCGAACGCAGGAATTACTCTGCGGGCTGACGATCCGGATTGTATCTGCCGATCCGGATCCCGAACGCAGTTTCTCACTGCGGGTAGCCGATCCGGATCGCAGTTATGAACTGATCCGGATCGCGGCTAGGTTTTATAAAGAACAAAAGGGTTTTTGATTTCTTTTACTCCAATCTTTTGTTCCAAAGTTTCCAGAGCCTCTCTCTCTAGATTTCATCCTTCCTGGAAGCTTTCAAACTCAAGTTCTTCAACTCCAAGTAAGTTTTATTGATCAAAATCTCGGTTTTTCACCGTTTTTCTCTCTTCTTCCACAAACGTCATGAAATTCTTGGATCAACTTTGTTTGTGGATGGTTTTTGATCAAATTTCTTTTGAAATAAGAACTCTGGGTAGATTAGTTTTGATTATATGCTAGGTATTCTCCTGATTAACGGATTGTTAGGCTTCGATTTCTAAAATTTCGGTTTTAGGGCATATAATAAGGATTTTCGAAAATCATGCAATTGATCTATTTTTAAAAGTCCTTTTGCAAAACTAATTTGATTCTTAGTCTCTCTACATGATTATGATTGTTTGGGTACAATTTTTCAAATCTTTGAAAATTAACAATTTTCTCATGTGTTCTTGAGTCGTTCCACACAGGATTTCTTTTCTCAAAGAAACCATTAGCAATGGTGATCACTTGGATTGTTTTCCTACTTACTGCTATGGTACATACGAGAGACACTGCCAAGAGAGCTAAAAAGGATGAAGTTAACTGGGATGAGTTATCTGATGATGAAACACATCCTGAAGAATCGCCACAGAAAACCTCTGTTGCATCAAAAGGGAAAGTCCATGCAGAAACATCAACGGAAAAGGCTCCGCTTACTGCTGCGGAAAAAGGAAAAGCACCGATGACTTCTTCATCCATTTTCCTAAAAAGAAAAAGACTTGCTCGACGATCTGGACGAGCTCGAGGTATTGAAATAAATGAACCATGTCAAGAGAACCCAAGGAATATTTCTCAAATTGACACTGAATCAGAAGACGAAGAAGATTGGGACACATTTCTTGACGAAGTACAACAAGGCATTGATGAAGAAAATAAGGTTTACCTAAAGAAAAAGAAGCTACTGAAGCCTTCCTCAATACTTAAGCAGCAAGCCATGAAAAAGAATGTGCCAAGCAATCCATCCTTTTTGCCAAGACGATCTCCTCGGAATGAAGGTCAGACAGCTCCGTCAATCGTCACTCAACGCTCTTCAAATTCCAGAAGAACTGACCAAAAGGGAAATCTAGAGTCTTCCATAAAACAAGAACAAGATAAAATGGCTCTAGAACTCAGAAAGATGTCCAAGGACATACATCAGATGAAGCAAGAGTGTACTACGATCTCGAAAATGCTTAAAGGAATTTTGAAAAAGCTGGGTTGTACGAGCTCTGAAGACTCCGCCTCGGTTGACTCAGATTCAGATGCCTGAATCATCTGACTAACAATTCTCTTATACAGGATCTTTTTATTCTTTTGCAGATTTTTAATCTTTTTGTGCAGGTTTTTCAGTTTTTAGGACTTACTTTTAGTTCTAGTTCTTAAATTTCGGAACACTTTCGTTGATATTCTTTTTAACTCTCCTTCAATTTTTTTTTTGGTAACTTTGGCTTTGTTTGTGACAAAAAGGGGGAGAGAGTTTAGAGAACTTGAACAATGATATTGTGAAAATTGTGATCTTGTATACATCAATGATGAACAACGATGACTGCATCAAGGTACAATGATGATGTGAATGAACATCAAGGTAAGTGAACATCAAGGGAACTTGAACAATGATTGTAAAAATCTTGCTGATGAAGTTTTTGTATACGTCAAGGTAAGTATCACTTCAACTTCAACTTTGGTCTTTATCTTGTGATTGTTTGCATGTCTCGACTAACTATTCGACTAACTATTTGGGCATGTAATATGACTAACAAGTTGATGTTGGACTAACATTTTGTGACATTTGGTTTTTAATTGCATAGAAGATATGTTGGTTTTTGACTATGATTCTCTTACATATCTGAATTCTCAAATGTCATGATGATCAGATAAACTCTATCTCTGTACTAGGTTTTGTATGCTAAATATTCTTGAGGTATCTAACGATCTCTTTTTGTCAAGAATGATTTCTTTGTGCAGAGAGTACAGATGTCTAAGTCTAGAGTCTGTTTTAGGAGTTTATCTCATGTTTTTAAAATTTTTGGATCTCCATTGTAAATTTTTGTTGTATGGTGATAGCAACAAAAATATCTTTTTGAATTTTCTTTAGTGGATCTGTGTTTTGTCACGAAACCGCCAAAGGGGGAGATTGTTACGGAATTTGAGTTGGCGTAGTTTCGTGAAAGTCTCAAGTCTTGAAGATTGAAGGTGAAGAAAGTTAGATCATTTAACTCAATCTCAAGAAAGAAGAATTCAAAAGGATCAGGTATGTTTAACCTAAGATTTTGTGTGATCCGAATACTTCTTGTAGTGTAGAAACACTTGGAAGAATCTTTCATTGCATAAAAATCAAAAACTGGACTTGGGACATGTTCAGGATCCGGATCAGGTTGTTCGATCCGGATCCCGAAGGTGGTTCGTTCATACACCAGTTCAATCTGGATCGTAGCCTCTCTTGATCCGGATCCCGAACACTGAGTTTACCATCTTCCTTGAACGATCCGGATCAGGCTTCGCAATCCGGATCCCGAACGTTGATGTTTGGTGAACTGTATGAACGATCCGGATCCCGAACCTTCGTTTTTCTGGAATTACCTGACTCGTTACGACGATCCGGATCACAGTTAATCCGATCCGGATCGCCGTCCGTAAAATCTCCAGAAATGTTAGGTTTTTGATTCTTATCTCCTTCCTAGGGTTTCTAACCTATAAATAGACCCTATGACTCTTTTTCTAGGGTTAATCCAGTGAGTCGAGATAGCCGTCATTTTTCTTGTATCATCTTATACGGCTCTAGATCCACATATAGAGAAGAAAGGAAATCATTAGAGAATACTCTATGTTTCTTCATCTATATTGATTAGTTTGATTCTAGGTTTTCATACTCACATCTTGAGTTGAATCAAACTAATGAATACTTAGATGGTATTTTCGATCTATCTTTGATCTAAGTATTCGGCGGATCATCACCACCCAAAAACAACGATTTACCCCAAAAATCAGCGCGTGGATTCGCGTGTCCTTGTGGATTCAAGGTTCAACCGCTCTCGTGGATTCGGAGCGAGGCACGTTCGTAGATTCGAAGGGTGCTATTGGGTGAAGACCGTGGATTCGGTCGGACGTCGTGGATTCGACGTTGGACGCCGTGGATTCGGCGTTGGGCGCAGATCGTGGATTCGAGAAGCGTCGCGGAGCGAGCGGAGAAGATCCTCTAGGAGCGTATGGAAAAGGTTGAGTCGTAATTGTGTACGGTAAATCACCTTGTACGTGTTTTAATTCTAGTGGATTTCTGCCGTGTTATCGGTCCCGTGGTTTTTTACTCCGGTGATGGAGTTTTCCACGTAAAAATCTTGCGTATTATTTTTTATTTCCGCATTGGGTTTTTATCGCAACGATTTTTGAGTGTTTATACGTTTACACCTATTCACCCCCCTCTAGGTGTTTTTTTCCCTATTTAGATCCTTATTACATATAACCCAACAGTGCCGCTGCATGGACAAGGACCAGGGTGTGACATAAACATTCTGTGAGGGACCCAGCACAAAATACCTTGAGTTGAGGGGGCTTTTAGCATCTTGTTACATGTGTGTTAGAAATAGCGTTAGGGTTAGCTTAGAAACCCTAAACCCAGAAACTTCTACCCTAGCCGCACAGCATTGCCTCCTCATCTCCCTCTGCATCGCTCCTCGGGTGCCGCCGGCCGCCGTCCTCCCATCGCCGGAGAGGACCAAGACAACCATTAAAGAAGTCATCCTCTTCGGTTGTTGGTGAGGGAGGTGGTTGGGAAGGTCCAGGTTGATCCAGACTTCATCTATGAGTTTCCCTGTGTTGCAGACATCGAGCCACAGGGTTCCCGACGCCCTGCCCCGCCGTACGCCGCCACGGGGAGGTTGTCTTCTTCCTTTATTTTTCCGGCGAGGTGAGTTTATGGGAACTTTAAATTTTAATGGGTTCATAGGTGTATTCATCATGTTCCTGACGTCGCATGGACCTTTTCGATGAAGTTGGGGGTGGTCGCCGTCGTCCCTATCGCCGGCGGGAGCTTCCTGCCGCCGGAATTATCGTTTTTGGCCGATCTTGGGCGCCGCCTTCATCCGGCCGTTGAACTCGAGATCAAAACCGTTGGATCTCATCCTCTCGGTGACTGCAAGGAGCCAATCAAGTTTGGTCGCCATCGGTTGAAGATCCGCGCCGCACGGGAAAGCCCTAGAATCGGGTTTTTCTTCTCGTTGGCCGAGCTTCGCCGCCGCTCGCCCTCGTCGCCGGCCACCACCTCAGCAAGCTTCGTAGGACCAAGGGGAGGCTTTTGGTCCAAGTTGCGCCGGTCCAGGAGCTGCCGGCCGGAATCCGCCATTAGAGGCCGAGTTTTGGCCGAGCTCCGCCGCCGCGCGCCGCCAGCGTTTCCACCGCCGGTAAGTTGACCGGTTGTGCTCGTTTTAATCCTAGAAAGCTTCCCAAACCGTTGCATGGAGCTCCTAACGTGTGATTCCTCTCTGCTGTAGTTGCACCACTGGAGCAATCCGAGGTTGAGCTCCGGCCGCCGCCGTCGCCTCTGGTCGCCGGCTCACCACCCAGGTCAGTCCTAAACACCTCCTAGACTACTTCCATCAAGTTGTTTTGAGCCGAAGTGTCCCTGTAACCGAGCTCACCAATCTTGCACCCAAAGTGTCCAAACTTGGGTTTTTCCGGCCGCCGTAGCCTCCGGCCGCCGGCGCTGGGCTCAGCAGGGACCAATCTTCTTCCGAGACCTATACCTAACTGATGCTCACTCGTGTTTGGAGTTTGAGCAGGTGTTGTGCTGGACTTGGCCAAACCGAGTTTCGAGTTTTTGTGGTGTTGCTCCGGCGACCTCTCCGGCCAGTCCCCGGCAAGCTTCAGGTGAGCATCTCACTACTCTAACTTCAGTGTACCCCATGCTCACGTTTAATCTCAGTTTTATCAAGTGTATGGCATCAAGTAGCTGTGAGATGAGTCTTGGCTGAGCCAGGGTTATATAGCGGGTAGAGCGAGAGAAAAAGGAGAAGAAAGGGGGGGCGAACCCTCCTCTCGTGGAGCAGCACGTTGGTGACGAGTGGGACGATCCATCTTCTCCTTCCTTACGGGATCACGGTAAGCGATAGGGGCAAACCCTCTCGTCGTTTTCCTTCTGTTGCAATTTCTGTGGGGTCGAGGGTTTGGGCGGTGGTTGTTCGGTTGTCGCGCGATGTGGGCTTTGTGGTAACGGGAAGCCGCCGCCGCCGTTGTTAAACGGGAGGCCGTCGCCGCCGTTATCGTGTTCACGGAGTCATCGCCGCAGCCGCTGTGATCGCGGGGTCGCAACCGGAGCCGAAAAAGGGGACGGAATACATGTTACGGCATTTTCTGTTGGCATATTTCGTGAGTTGAGTCGGAGTCTTAAAGGGAACAAATTGTCAAATCAGCTTTCGAAGACTCTTTGAAGATTCAACATGAGCTCAAGATAACACTCAGGTATGGTTAATTAAACCATGGTGATTTAAGTTCATTTATAATCATTGGAATCTGGAAATGATTGAAACCCGGTTTAGACTTGGTTTTAGGAACTTGGTTTTAACTTACAACCTTTCTTAAGTTTGGATTCCGGTACTAGGTTTGATTTGGATAAAGCTTATCTTGGAAAAATCAGTTTTTACATTGCGTACCGGAACCACACTTTGAGTTCCTCAAACCCGACACAGAATTTTCTGTAAATTGCATTGCGTACCGGAACACAGACTCGCGTACCGGAACACAATAGAAAAATCTGTGTTTGCACCATTGCGTACCGGAACACGGTATTTGGTACCGGTACACAATGCCCTATCGGGATAAAATTACTAAACCGACTTTTATCTTTTTCCAAGGGTTATAAATAGACACTTAGGGTTTCTCGATACTTACCGATCAATTCAGAAACACTCGAGAGCAACCCTAGAGGCTGGTTTTTATCGTTCTTCTCTTTCGCCTCTTTTAGGTCAATTCGACGGTTCTTCCAAGATCTATCTTTTGTCGAATTGATCTAGTCTTTGCTTAGAGATTTCTTCTACGGTTCCTCAATGAGAATCTAAGCAAAGGATCACCATCGGAGCCTATATTCTTTATCGGCTACTTGCGTCGTGGATTCGACGTAGCATCGTGGATTCGATGTGTTGAAGGCGTTTCGTGGATTCGAAACATGTGCTCGTGGATTCGAGTGGCGTTCGTGGATTCGAACGTGTGCAGTGGACGTGCAATCGGTGGAGCGCAAGGTCCGAAGAAGTTGAAGGAGGGGTTGAATCCGTGGAGACGGTAATCACCTTGTTATTCTTCTTTTCTTAGTGGATTGTTATTACGTGGACGTCCGATCGGTGAGCGCAAGGTCCGAAGAAGCTGAAGGAGGGGTTTGAGTCCGTGGAGTCGGTAATCACCTTGTTATTCTTCTATTCTTAGTGGATTGTTATTGCGTGTTGGTCCCGTGGTTTTTCTCCTAGATTGGAGTTTCCACGTATATCTCGGTGTGCTGTTTTTTATTTCCGCATTGGTTTTTATTTTGCACTGAGATTTGGTTTTATAAGTATTACACCTATTCACCCCCCCTCTAGTTGTTTGATAGTACCTATTTAGATCTTTGGGGATCCATAAAAACCAACAAGTGGTATCGGAGCGGGTTTTAGGTTCATCTATCATGTCGGGTGAAAGTGGTAATATTTATAGACCTCCTCTTTTTGATGGGACTAATTATGCTTATTGGAAAGTGCGGATGAGAGCTTTTCTCATCGCAATTGATGAGCGGGTATGGCAATCCGTGGAATACGGTTGGGTGCATCCTGTTGAGGAAGTAGGAAATTCTACTACCCCAAAACCTCGCTCTAGATGGTTCAAAGAGAAATTTGAAAGATCTTCTTACAATGGAAAAGGTATGAACGCTTTATTTAATTCTCTTTCCTCGACTGAGTTCACACGAATTTCCGCGTGTGAAACCGCGAAGGAAATTTGAGATATTCTCAAAATTACACATGAGGGTACTAATCTTGTAAAAATTCAAAAGCTCCAGATGCTTACAAGTCAATTTGATTCTATTCATATGGAAGAGCATGAATTGTTTACAGATTATTACACTAGACTTCAAGATGTAATCAATACTTGTGCTAATTTAGGAGAAAAGATCCCGGAGTCGAGAATTGTAAGAAAGATACTTCGGACTCTTCCGGAACGGTTTAGGGCAAAAGTTACCGCCATTGAAACCGTTAGTCATCCGGATGAGATGAGTGTAGAGGAATTAGTAGGTGCTTTGCAAACTTATGAAATGACTTTTCCTACTAATCAAGTTTCTTCCAAGTCTTCTTCTAAGCTTACAGGTATTGCATTCAAATCAACAAAGGAAGAAGATAGCGAATCAAGTTCCGATGATGAAATCTCTTTTGCCGATTTTGAAGAACAATTGGCGCGGATCACAAAGAAATTTCGTCGGAAATTTTGGAAGAATCGAACCGATGGGTCTCCATCCACGAAACCATCTAAAGGATCATCGGGTTCTAAATCCTCTAAACTCAAAGGCGTTGCAAAACCTTCTAAAGAAAAAGAAGAAGATGATTTCGAAGGGGAAATCCAATGCTATAGATGCAAAGGCTACGTCCATATTTCAACGGATTGTCCTTCTCCAAAATCATATAAAAAGAAGGCTTTGCAAGCGAAAACTTGGGACGATTCTACTTCTAATGAATCGACCTCAAGTAAAGAGGAAAAAGTCATTGCTTTTCATGCCTCTCAAAGTCCCTCTTCTATTTTGTGTTTATCATCTTTAGTCACTGACTCTACTCCTTTGATTTTGTATGAAACATCAACAACCGGCGGAGAGTCATCAAGTGAGGGGGAGTCGGACGAAGAAGAACTCGTTGAGGCATATCAACAACTTCTTACGGAATCAAAGAAGATGGCCAAACATATTAAGAAGTTGAGGAAGCAACGACTTGAAGTTCAAGACGAGAATCAAGCTTTAAAGATAAAACTTCATGATCTCGAGGAGGAACAAGGACGTTTATTGGATAACAATAAAATCCTCCAAGAAAAGCTAAACCAATCGGAGACAAACGCTAAATCATATATGGACAAGATTGGTTTTCTAGAAAAACAGTTTGAGGAGATTCATGTCACCAACCAAGCATTGACCAAGCAAGTTCATGAACTCAAATCCGACATACAAAGGCTTTCAACCGTTTCCAAGAAACTAGATTGTATGTGCGGATTAGGTCAAACAAGCAAGGTTGGTTTGGGTTTTAAAAAGGATCAAACTGTGCATGCTTCAAGTTCCACAATCAAATTGAAAGGAAGAACGTGTCACCTTTGTGGACTTGAAGGACATTTGGTGAAGTCGTGCCCGAAAAAGAGAAAGAGAAATTCTTCGACAACTTCATCTACGGAGCGAACTCAACGGAATCAAAAGACTCATCAAGTCAAAGGAGTTCACTCAACCCACCAAAGGTCCGAGCCACAATATCAATCACTCAAGTGGATCACTGTGAGGCAAAGACCTAAGGTGGATCAACAGTCAAAGCTATCAACTCCCGACCACAATGAATCAAGACAACCCAAAATCCGACGATTTTGGATTCGGAAAGGTGATATCTTTCCTTGTCTTAAGTTCTAAATAGCTTTTGACTGTATGTAATGCTTTGATTGGTTTTCCTTTCATATTTTTCTGAATCTCTGCATTACATGTTTTCAATGCTCTTCGTTTTTATGTTTTATTTTTGAACAAAAGGGTTTTAATGAACAAGTGCATTGAATAAAAAGGGCTTCACGTTTATTCACTCCAAATTAATTTTATATGGATTATCAACTTTACTCCATAATCATAATCTTGAAGATACTTCATTATAGGAGTTTTTGATATTATAAGCATCAAATTTTAGAAATCATGTGTGATCTTTAGATGCTTAATCTATCTCGGTTGTGTGATTTCATTATGATAAATGTGAGACAACCGATAGACTAAAATTTGGAATTTGATTCTTTCACGTAGGAGATTGCATTCTTACAAGGGTAAATAAATGAATTGCAAAAGATGTGGAAAGAGTTACATCCGAAAGGAGTGTGAAAATTACCACCACATGTTGGAAAGAGCTGCCACCCCGGTCGTCCGGTTTGTGTGTGAAGCTACCACATGTATACCAAGCAAGGTTTTTCAAGTTTGATTAAATAAAATGCATGTTGAAATACTTGACTCTGTCAAAATTTCAAGGTTGGTATAAGGTGGGATAGTTGAAAGATGCTCAAAGAGCCACCCTTAGGTATTTTAGTGCTTATCTCAATTTGAAAGGGTAGAATTCAAGATTGATGTCACTTGGAAATCTCCGTAAGTCATCTTTGTAAATCCGTTACATCTTGATAGAGTTTGGATCTCAAGATTATTTTTGATGGCTTGTGTTTGATGAATATAACATAAAAAACGGTTTATAATGTTTTACCTTTATTTTTCATGATTTTGGAGTAAATCTTTTTAATTTTTATAATTAATTGGATTAAATGACATCTATGTGAATTCATTATTTTTCAAAGAACTTAAATAGATTTCTTGATGGTATACAAATCGGTATTTGAAAAGATTTCAAATTTTGGATTTGTTTCAAGAATTTTTTGCTCTTTGGCTCTGTTGTTCCGGTACCTGCTTTTTAGTACCTGAAAATTCAATCCGGATTAGAAAATCCAATCCGGATCCCGAATGTGAATTTTTTTGGTTTTTCACTTGCGTACCGGTACTACATTTTTAGTACCGGGACTACTTTGCGGATGCGGATCACCCACTGCCTGTCAATCCGGATCCCGAACGAAGGTTTTTCGGTTTTTACACTACGTACCGGTACGCGACTTCTTGTACCGGTACGCGATCTGGAATTCTTTATATTCCGAAACTCCAAGTTTTTTAACTCATCTCTCCCACTTCAAAACCCTCCCTCTCTCTCTGTAAAACATCTCTAAGGGTTTTCTCTTCAAGATCAAGTGATTTGTTACTTTCATTTGTAAGTTTCTACATTAATCTTGCTTTCTTTAACTTCAAAACCCTAGTTTTTAGGTTTTGATGTTTTATTTAGGGATTTTTGAGTAGATCCTTATTTTAATTGAAATCTCTTGCATAAATTACCCTTTATTCATGTTTAGAACATATATGGTTGCTTTCTATCTAATTAGATTCATGTTTTCATGCTTATTTGATTGAATCTAACATTTTCATATGTTCTTAGCATAAAAGAAATTGAGAATTAGGGCTTTTAATGTAAATAATTTTTAAATGATGAATCATCAATTGTGACATGTTTAGAATGTTTCCTAGACATGTTTAAACCTTCCTATAAGATCAAATCATAGTGCATTGTGTTCTTTGTAGGAAATGACATTTTCATGGCTTCTTGCACTAGTGATTTTGATGGCCACTGGAAGTGGACGTGGTCGCGGTTCTGGAAAGAAAAAGGCTAGCAAACGATCACGCAACGAGGATTCAACTAGCTCAGAATCTGAACATTCCTCAGAATATGAAGAGGAATCAATTCAAGGAAAGGGAAAAGGACCTTTGGCTCCAAGGAAAAAGAAGGGTGCGGATTCTCCTCCGCGTAGAAGTACCGGTGGACAGGTAATACGCGAGCGCTCTCAACGGAGATCAAATGTTGATGAAAGTGAACCGCATGTGAGTGCAAAACACCGTGCCAGATTTGCGAACCGCACATGCATTGGAGAGCGACACGTGAACTTTAACGAGCTATGTCGTGAGGTGCCAGACTTTGCAAGGCTTTTGGAACGAAGCCATATTCGGCCACTTGGCAGAGTTCAACCTAAGATGGGTTTTTGTGTGGAGATCATCAGGGAGTTATACATGCGAGGTAACATACTTCAAAAAGACCATGACACCGGAGCCTTCGTCTTTGAAACAACAGTTAGAGACGTCAAGTTTGACATTACTCCAGCAGTAATTGGTGCGAACCTTGGATTAGCTGTTGACACTACTGGTCTTTATTACACTGATGGTAATTTCCAACATGATACCCATTGGGATATGGTTGTGGACTCTATTTGCAAGACAGGGACGCACACGAACAGATCATATGTTGAATCAAAGGACCTAAAACCAGAGTATCATATTTTGTCCTTAATTGTATGCTACAACCTATTGCCCACACTGGGGACCAAAAGGATTCGATGGGATCGATTGCTACTTCTCTTTTTCCTCGGTCACCCGGAAAGTGCAAATGGAATTAACAACAACATTCCATTTCTCATTTGGCAGCAAATAGTACATGTCATTGAAGGATCAAGGCAACGTGACCTTCTACCGTATCCAATCTTGATTACTAGTATTCTGGAAGATCACGGAGTGGACATTTCTTGTGCCAAATATGATTATGGCTTGGGGGCAATTGATGGAATCACTTTAGCCAAGTCAATTAGCACTTTGAAGACATTTGGGCATACAAAAGGTTATGTAAGTGAAGCGACAGTGAGTGCACCACCTCGTCAAGAATCTCCTGAACCAGATGAGGTCGTAACTCTTCAATCCTTGCATCGGGATGTTCGTTCATTAAAGCAAAAGATGGAGCAAAGGATGGAGCAAGGCTTCAAGAAACTTGAGGATGGTTTAAAGAAAATCTTCGATATCCTTGGGTGCAAACATGATGATGTGGTCACTGGCGCAACAGCACCGAGTACATCGCATGGACCAACATCGCATGATGATAATGATGATTCAAATGAGGATGAGTGATCTCTTTTCCTTCTTGTTTTTGGTTTTCATTTTCTTTTCACTTTGTGATGAACAAGAACTCTAATCGTCTTGTAACTAAGAACTTATCCTCCTAGTATTTTTACCTTTTGTTTATATTAACTGTTTGACAATTTGTGACAAAAAGGGGGAGAACGGAAATGATGGACATATCATAAAAAGGGGGAGACAGAAAATAATGATTGCATCACAAAGGGGGAGAACATAGATGCTCAAGACAGGGGGAGAACATGGAGAACATGGAGAACATGGATGCTCAAGATAGGGGGAGATAAAGAAAAGATTGAAAGAGCTACAAAACAAAAGAGCCGAAAAAACAAAAGAACCAAAAGGAAGACGAATCAAATGTAGGATTTTAATTTCTAACGACTAATGTTTGATTTTGTTTGGAGTTTTGTTTTGCAGGAATTACATCACTTTAAGACTCCAAGTCCTAAGTCATAGAGTATGTTCTAGGACTGTTTGGTTCAAATGTAATTTGTATTTATTGGATCTTTCACGCAATGAAAATCAATGTTTTGGTGATAACATTGAGTTTCTACTTTTTGGTTTAAGATGAGTGACTTGAGCAACTTTATGTATTTTTGGGTTTTGTCATGAAATTGCCAAAGGGGGAGATTGTTACGGCATTTTGTGTTGGCATATTTCGTGAGTTGAGTCGGAGTCTTAGAGGGAACAAATTGTCAAATCAGCTTTCGAAGACTCTTTGAAGATTCAACATGAGCTCAAGATAACACTCAGGTATGGTTAATTAAACCATGGTGATTTAAGTTCATTTATAATCATTGGAATCTGGAAATGATTGAAACCCGGTTTAGACTTGGTTTTAGGAACTTGGTTTTAACTTACAACCTTTCTTAAGTTTGGATTCCGGTACTAGGTTTGATTTGGATAAAGCTTATCTTGGAAAAATCAGTTTTTACATTGCGTACCGGAACCACACTTTGAGTTCCTCAAACCCGACACAGAATTTTCTGTAAATTGCATTGCGTACCGGAACACAGACTCGCGTACCGGAACACAATAGAAAAATCTGTGTTTGCACCATTGCGTACCGGAACACGGTATTTGGTACCGGTACACAATGCCCTATCGGGATAAAATTACTAAACCGACTTTTATCTTTTTCCAAGGGTTATAAATAGACACTTAGGGTTTCTCGATACTTACCGATCAATTCAGAAACACTCGAGAGCAACCCTAGAGGCTGGTTTTTATCGTTCTTCTCTTTCGCCTCTTTTAAGTCAATTCGACGGTTCTTCCAAGATCTATCTTTTGTCGAATTGATCTAGTCTTTGCTTAAAGATTTCTTCTACGGTTCCTCAATGAGAATCTAAGCAAAGGATCACCATCGGAGCCTATATTCTTTATCGGCTACTTGCGTCGTGGATTCGACGTAGCATCGTGGATTCGATGTGTTGAAGGCGTTTCGTGGATTCGAAACATGTGCTCGTGGATTCGAGTGGCGTTCGTGGATTCGAACGTGTGCAGTGGACGTGCAATCGGTGGAGCGCAAGGTCCGAAGAAGTTGAAGGAGGGGTTGAATCCGTGGAGACGGTAATCACCTTGTTATTCTTCTTTTCTTAGTGGATTGTTATTGCGTGGACGTCCGATCGGTGAGCGCAAGGTCCGAAGAAGCTGAAGGAGGGGTTTGAGTCCGTGGAGTCGGTAATCACCTTGTTATTCTTCTATTCTTAGTGGATTGTTATTGCGTGTTGGTCCCGTGGTTTTTCTCCTGGATTGGAGTTTCCACGTATATCTCGGTGTGCTGTTTTTTATTTCCGCATTGGTTTTTATTTTGCACTGAGATTTGGTTTTATAAGTATTACACCTATTCACCCCCCCTCTAGTTGTTTGATAGTACCTATTTAGATCTTTGGGGATCCATAAAAACCAACAATACAGTTCTTCAACAGGGATTCAGGCCGCGGTCCACCGCGCCCGCGTGCAACCGGCGCACGCTTCCGCGGCCCGAGGGCGCAGACCCGGTGCACGGATGCGTGCGCCAGGCCGCGCGGTCCACCGGACCGGCGTGCACCCAGCACGCAATGCGTGCGCCAGGCCGCTAGGTGCACGCCCTAGGCGTGCACCCGGTGCTCGTCACCGCAGCGAGGAGCGGTGAACCCGGTGCGCGCCCGAGCCCGTGCGCGGCCTGGCCCAAGCCGTACCGGTCCACCGCTGCAGCGTGCTCCCGGCCCGCGCCGCGGCCGCCTACTGTCGTGGACCCGGTCCACGCCTGGTTTCATGCACCAGTATTCAGAAAAGGATACAGAAGCTCCGTTTTTGGCCCGTTTCGCCCCGTTTTTGAGTGTTTTTGACCACGACGATGATTGTTTTAACAATATTTCTTTTTGTAGTTTTTCGGGGGCAATGTGAGGGTAAAAAGTCACGCCCCGGGTGTAAACCAGAACCCGGGCCCGTCTACAGATCCGCCATGCACACGGTATTTCCCGTGTACACGAAGCGTCAGTAACCTGCTCAGATATAAGAGATAATAATAAAAGAGCCTAAAAGTCAGAGCTGAACTAAAACTACTGTATCTCAGACAGAAACTGGAAGTAAGAAGTACAACTGTAAAATAAATACAATATCTCTCCCAGCTCACCACAAATATACAACTAGCTGGCAAAAGCCAGACCCAAAAGGAAACATAAAAAAAAATACTGTCTGAGAAAACCAGGTACACCAAAAACTCCAGCTAACATCCCTCGGGTGGCTCGCTAACTAATCCGCAAACCTCTTACCTCGATCCGCTGCTGACGGCCCAGCAATTCCCGCAGAGGACTCTGCAAAACAAGGGGGAAAAAAAACAAAGGAAAGACAATGGGGGTAAGTACTACTATAAAACAGTAGCCTCCCCTAGTGGGTAAAGCCTCAACTCAGACATGCCCACCAGGTCAACCAGAGGCAAAAGAGAAGAAAAAGGGGAAAAGCTAGGTATGACAACTGATAAGTGCAATCCCCTAAAAAGCCTCTACATGTCAAGCTCATAAGAATGGAGAGTATGCATCAGTAGCTAGAAGCCTGCCTAAAGAACCCAACCCGACCACCAGTAGACACTGGTACTGCCTGCTCTGCCTGCCACAACGGGTATGCCAGCCTATGCATAACACCGAAGCAAAGGAGTCTCAAGGACTCAAAGTCTGTCTGACGCACACTCCGGAGTGGTACTCGAGGGGAGCGACCCACACGAGTAAAGTAAGTAGCCGAAAGTAATATGATGTAGCAGGACTGGATCGTGACTCCGATCAAGTAGGAAAAACCCTCTACAGAAGATAGCCCGATCCCCCTCACCCAATCTGATGCAATAGTATAACCCGGTCAACCATCTAAAATCCGTGGTTGCCGCAACCCCCTGTCATAAAGCCCCAATTTGTCCTAAATTCCCAGCAATCTGACTACACTATCCCTGCCCCCGCTCGAACCCGAGCATGCTATCTCGGAAGTCTACATAATAGGAGAAAGAAATAAAAGCATGGTTTCTCCTAAGTCAAATCCCAGAAGATAGTGTATCAATAAATAGTGACTCAGCTAGGTGACCAGTTTAAGCATGCAATTGTCCCAATACTTTAGTCTATTTCACATGAATAAATATAATACAGCATCGAGTGTCAAACATACTGTCTCAAGTTAATGCTCCCTATAGCAAGGTCATAAATTCGCTAACCTATCACTAAACATGCTGTCCAGGATAAATAACAATTAACCAGAGTAACCAATTTAGAGCAACAAAAGCTAAGGTGACAGTCTCCTTTGAATGATCATCAATTTATAGCCATCAAATAATCTCCCGCCCCCAAACCTGCTGTCCAGAATAATTAAGCGACTAAATAAAGTAATCATGCTATCAACATTATCACCAAGGATTAATCATCGATTAATTAGTTTCCTAGTGCATGCAAGGCTACCAACAATAAGCTTAGCATCAATAACATTGGGACACTCTGATGTTCCTAGTGGGCATACCCAAGGAGAGGAGTACAACAACCACCCACCTGAAGTGCTAACTGTCCGGATCCGTACAGCAAGAAAATACCAAAACTCCAAATCCTTGCTCCCACAATTAGCACACCCGAAATATTCCTGGTACAATACAAAGCTCACTAATTACACTTAGGCTCCCAATTATTGCTCTTATAACCACATACAACCTCGGATTCAAAACTGTTAAATTATCACCTGCAGAAAGTGCCCAGGAAATTCCAAGAAAAATATCATAGTGATCCTCGCGTCGAAAGCTTCGCAACGGTACCTTGCACGCCCAAATCTGAGTTCGGTAAGTCAAGATATAAATTCGGCAAGAGGCACACACATACAAAAATCTGTGCTGAAAACTGTGCACTGTTCACTGAGAAAACAGTGATCTTCACCTCTGATAAAATCTCGGAAAAATCCTAAAAAAATACGAGCGCGTTCCTTGCGATCAGTAGATGGAAAAGTTGTATAAGCTCGTTTCCGTATGATGCTCGTGCGCAAAGATACGGCCAAAACACCTCGATGCTGTCCATAAATCCACACAGAAAAATGGTCATGAAAGGACCTCGGGATCCGTGCCACAGAATCGAAACCGAAGTGAGCGATCAATACGAAAGACGAAGTCCTACCTCTCAGGAGTAAGTCGGCGCAAGAATCGCTAAAAAAGAAGGTCGGGGTAGCCCAGGGGAATTTTCACACCGATCAGCGACGAAGAAGAGCACCAACTAAGAACCGTCGCACCGTACCGTAAAATCAGGAACCTTGGGATGCGTGCTCCTAAAAACCTCCAAACTCTGCAGGATGATCAAGAACTTGAAGATGAAGAAATCATAAGAAAGGAGCTCGGGGAGATGGGGCTTAGAAATGGGTGAAAAACCCCAAAGAAACAGCTCGGGTTGCCTATTTATAGGCTGAGGGAAACAAATGCCAAAATCCCGGATTTGTCCCAAGTTCCGGGCGCGCACAGTGCGGCCCGGCCCGGCCCGCGCGGTTTTCGGGCGCGCACAGGGCGGCCCGGCCCGGGACTTTCGGGCGCGCACAGTGCGGCCCAGCCCAACCGCGCCGTCGGATGGGATCCCGACTTCGTCCGACCCGCCTCGGGGCCCGCCACGTGTCGCCCGAACAGGCGGCAGCCGTGCAAGCTACCGCGGAGAGCGCCACGTGCCCCCAGCCCGCGTCAACGCGGTCGGTGGCGCCCGCGACTCAGCGGGCGCCACGTGGCGCTGCCCACGTCGCCCGCACCTGCCCGCGTACGGCCACCCGCCCCGAACCTGCCCCGCGCGCCGCGTGGACCGCGCGCTCGTGAGCCCGCCAATGAGGTGCTGCCACGTGGCGCGCCCCCGGTCCACGACTCCCCGCGCGCACCTGTGGACCGAGCGCACGTGGGCCGCCCAATCCGGCGCTGCCACGTGGACACCCGCCGGTCCACGCGCCCCGCGGTGCACCCCGGTCACACCCCCGCCGTTCCATGGACCCAGCCGCGTGCACCCACCAATCAGGTGGCGCCACGTGGCACCCCCGCCGGTCCACGGCTCCCCCATGCACCAGAAAACCAGTAAAACTTCCGGGAGTCCGTTTTTGGGCATCCGGACTCGGAATTTAACAAGTAAATAGCCGTTTTCAAGCGTTTTTCCGCGCTGAATCCAAATCCAGCCTCTATTCGGCCTAAAACCTTTCCTAAAATTCGGCAAAAGCCGCCGGAGGCCAACCCAGCTATCAAAAGCTCACCGGGCCCATTTGTGGCATCCCTTTGATGCACTATGGACTAAACACACCATCAACAGGTGTTTTGCACAGTGGATTCACGGGAAAAAGCTGCATGGGGTTCAGGGGTCCTACATCCTCCCCCACTAAGAAAAGTTTCGTCCACGAAACAAAGGGAAGCAAAACAGACGTACCTCAACTCGAAGCCTCGAACAAAAAGGGGTAGGTATCTCTCATCTCTGTCTCCAGCTCCCACGTAGCCTCACGCTCCTCGTGGTTGCTCCACAGGATCTTCACATACGGAATGGCCCGGTTGCGCAATTCCCTCACCTCACGAGCCAGAATCCGCACCGGGCGCTCCTCGTAGACCAAGTCCTCACCGATCTCCAAAGAAGTGAAGTCAATCACGTGCGACGGGTCAAAAACATATCTCCTCAGAGCTGAGACGTGGAAGACATCATGAACTCCGGCCAGACGTGGGGGTAAAGCAACTCTGTATGCCACAAGACCAACTCTGTCAAGTACCTCAAAGGGTCCAATAAAGCGGGGACTGAGCTTCCCCCGCACTCCAAATCTCCGGACCCCTTTTGAGGGCGAGACCTTTAAGAAGACATGATCACCAACCTGAAACTCTAGGTCCCGCCGTCGAGTGTCGGCGTAGCTCTTCTGACGACTCTGGGCTGTCTCAAGATGCCGGCGGATAACTCTGACTTTCTCCTCAGCCTCCGAAAGTAAATCCGGTCCCAAAGTTCTCTTCTCACCCACGTCACTCCAATACAAGGGCGACCGACACTTGCGTCCATACAACGCCTCAAACGGAGCCATCTGAATTCTCGCCTGATAGCTGTTGTTGTACGCAAACTCGACTAATGATAAGTGTCGGTACCACCCTCCTCCAAAATCTATCACGCACGCTCTCAACATATCCTCTAGGGTCTGTATGGTGCGCTCAGACTGTCCATCGGTCTGTGGGTGGAAAGCGGTGCTAAACCTGAGCTGGGTCCCCAATGCTGACTGCAAACTCCCCCAAAAGTGCGACACAAATCTCGGGTCCCTATCTGACACAATCGAAGCAGGTACACCATGAAGCCTCACTATCTCATCCAGATACAGCTGCGCCAGACGCTCCAGTGGCCAAGTCATCTGAACCGGTAAGAAGTGTGCCGACTTGGTGAGTCTATCCACGACAACCCAAATCGCATCTACCCCACTCTGCGCCCTCGGCAATCCAGTGACGAAATCCATAGTAACGTGGTCCCACTTCCACTCGGGAATTGGAAGACTCTGCAACTTGCCAGCAGGAACCCGGTGCTCTGCCTTCACTTGCTGGCAAGTTAAACAATGAGCCACAAACCTCCCAATGTCCCGCTTCATTCCGGGCCACCAAAAATGTGCCTTGAGGTCCTTATACATCTTAGTACCGCCAGGATGAATGGTATATGGTGTATAATGGGCCTCCCTCAAAATCTGGTCTCTAATCTCCTGATCCATGGGCACACATACTCGGTCCCTGTACCGCAGTACTCCCGAGCTATCCACAGAAAAATCCCCCGTCTGATCCGCCTGAAGCTGCGTCCTGATCCTCATCAAGTGGGGGTCCTCACTCTGTGCGTCCCTGATCCTGTCCAACAGAGTGGGCTGCAAGACCATAGACATAAGTCTAGCAGAGACCCCAGGGGATACCACCTCTATCTGTAGCCGCCTCATCTGCTCGACCAACGGCGCCTGCTGCGAGATCATCAAACTCAGACTCGTCCTCCTACTCAAAGCATCCGCCACAACATTGGCCTTGCCGGGATGATAAAGGATACTCAGATCGTAATCCTTTAGCAGCTCCAACCACCGGCGTTGCCTCAAATTCAGCTCCTTTTGGGTGAATAGATACTTTAAGCTTTTATGATCAGTGTATATCTCGCAATGCTCTCCATACAAGTAATGCCGCCACAGCTTCAGAGCAAACACCACCGCTGCCAGCTCAAGATCATGAGTAGGGTAATTCCTCTCATAGTCCTTTAATTGCCGTGAAGCATAGGCAATCACCCTACCATGCTGCATCAACACACACCCTAGACCACTATGAGAGGCATCGCTGTAAATCACAAATCCTTCCCCCATAACCGGGAGGGCAAGGATCGGAGCGGTCATCAACCTCTACTTCAGCTCCTCGAAACAGCTCTGGCAAGTCTCGCTCCAAATAAATTTAACCCCTTTCCTGGTCAGACGTGTGAGGGGAGAGGAAAGCTTCGCAAAGCCTTCCACAAATCGGCGATAATAACCAGCCAATCCCAGAAAACTCCGCACCTCGGTGATAGTCGTCGGCCTCGGCCAATCCCGAATAGCATCCACCTTGGCCGGATCAACCGCCACTCCGGCAGCTGAAACCACGTGGCCCAGAAAGGCGACCTCCCGGAGCCAAAACTCGCACTTCTTAAACTTGGCATACAACTTCTTCTCTCGCAGAAGCTGTAGCACAATCCTCAAGTGCTCCTCGTGCTCCACATCACTCCGGGAATAGATCAGTATATCATCAATAAACACCACCACAAACCTGTCCAAAAACGGCTGAAATATCCTGTTCATCAAGTCCATGAATGCGGCAGGGGCATTAGTCAACCCGAAGGGCATCACCGTGAACTCATAATGCCCGTACCGCGATCTGAATGCCGTTTTGGAGATGTCCACGGCCCTCACCCTCAGCTGGTGGTAACCGGACTGCAGATCAATCTTCGAGAACACAGACGCTCCCTGCAACTGATCAAACAAATCATCTATCCGGGGGAGGGGATACTTGTTCCGGATGGTCACTTTGTTCAATTCCCTATAATCCACACACAATCGAAGCGACACATCCTTCTTCTTCACAAACAATATAGGCGCTCCCCACGGAGAAACACTGGGCCTAACAAAACCCCTATCCATCAGATCCTGCAGCTGGGCCTTCAACTCCCTCAACTCGGCAGGTGCCATCCTATAAGGTGCCTTAGAGATTGGTGCAGTCCCTGGAACCACATCAATCACAAACTCTATCTCCCTCTCCGGCGGCATAGTCGTCAACTCTGGGGGAAACACATCTGGAAACTCGCGGACAATAGGGATATCCTTGAGTCCCAGTGCCGCCGTAGGCACCTCCACAACAGTGGCCAGAAAGGCAGTGCAACCTCTGCTAATCATCCGCCTAGCTCTCGCCGAAGAAATAGTCGCTGCAAACAGCGTGCTCTGGCAACCTCTGAAGATGAACTCCTCCTGTCCTGGCTCTCGAAGAGTCACCGTCCTCTCTCTGCAGTCGATAGTGGCGGAATACCGTGACAGCCAATCCATCCCTAACACTAAGTCAAAATCCTGGAGCTGCTGCAAGACAAGCAAGTCTGCAGGCAACATCCAAGGTCCCAACTGCACTGGGCAGGCCACACAACGCTCCTCGACATGCAAAATACGATCAGGAATCCGCACCTCTAATGCACATGACAAGGACTCTACCTCTAGACCATGAAGGGATGCAATGCTCGACTAATAAAAGAATGAGATGGTCCAGTGTCGAATAGAGTGCGAGTCCTAATGCCAGAAAGTAAAATAATACCTGCCACCACCTGGTCGGCCGCTGAAGAGTCTGCTAACTGGGCGGCATATACCCGCCTGCTCGGTGCTGGAGGTCGGGAATCGGTAGGATATGATGAAGATGGCCTGCTCGCTGGAGCATAAGGCCGCTGAGCTGGTGGCCGCTGCTGCTGAGGGGAATATGGAGCCGATGCCGAAGAAGGTGCTGCGGAAGTAGAAAGGGGGCAAGTAGCTCGTACATGCCCAGACTGTCCGCATTGGTAACATCGCCCCCAACGCAAGTCACAAGTGTCCGCCGAATGCTGACCCCTACAAAAGATGCATCTGTCGGAAGACCGGGGCTGCCTCGACTGCTGCTGTTGTCTCGAGGACTGCTGCTGAGACCTCTGCTGCCTCGGCTGCGATCTCTGCTGCTGATGCTGCTGCTGCTGATGCTGCGGTGGCCTCTGGGATCCACCAGGCCCCCTCCTCTCAGAACGCCCACGGCCAGAAAACTGAGGCTGCGGCGGTCGTGGTGGTCTCCATGAACTGGCCTGTCCCCCGCCATCTGGGGCTGGTCGCTTCCTGTCGGAACTCTGCGCGACCACACCCCTCCGTCTAGCTACCACCTGATCCCCTCTCTCAACCCACTGTGCATGCTCCGCGGCCGCCTCAAGGGTCTGAAACCTCTGGGCATGCACTAAAGTGTAAATCTCTGGACGGAGGCCTGCCTCAAATAACTCTACCTGGTGGGGACCATCACGAGCGACGAAAGGCACACAGTTTAGCAACTCCATGAACTCCTGAAAATAAGCCTGAGCCATTCGGTCGCCCTGCTGAAGGTTCTTCAAGTCGTCCTCCAACTTTCTCTTCACACTGGTCGAAAAGTAGGTGTCCAAAACCATGCGTCGAAACTCCTCCCAAGGCAGCTGTCGGGTAATCCGGAACTCCAGTGGCTCTACCCGCTGCCACCAAGAATCTGCATCTCCGTCCAAACAGTGCACTGCCATGTGCACACGGTACCTCGGATCGATGAAAAAGTCCCAGAAAAGCTTCTCCATCGCTGAAAGCCATCTCCCAACGTCCCAAGGCTGTGCATCCCGCCCTGAAAACCTAGGCGGGTCCCGCCGGACAAACTTGGAGAGTTTGTCGGCAATGTCCTGCTCCTCCTCCGCAGTCAAAGGCTGAATAGCTCCTAGAGCCCCGCTACTAGAGGATGGCGCCGAAGGCACAGAAGGTGCAACAGGAGGCCACAGGGGCCTCAGGAACAGCCGGGGGTGGTGCCTCTCTCTGGGCAAGGAACTGGTCCATCCTCTGCTCCTGGCGGCGCTGACCCTCCGCCAACTGGGCCACCAAGGCCCTCAACTCGCTAAGCTCAGAGGGTCTGGACTGCTCTGGCTCGTCAGGGGGTGAAGGGGCACCCCGAGTAGGAATCCGGCGTCGAGGAGGCATCCTGCCACAAGAAACCAACATCAGTAACCCAAGCCCCTCACGACCCAATCTAGCGAAAGTCAAAAGACATCCCCCTATTTCTGTAACTTATGTTGTCTGCCAGCCAACATAATTGTTCAACAGAAATAGGACTATGTCGATCCCTCTTCACTCATTGGAGAGTCAACAAAATAATCACCGACTTTCGCAAAATATCACGTCACTCACGCCCTATCATCCTAGGGTCTGCTCAAAAGCCTAGGGTTCCTAAGTCCCGACTGACCTATCCCTAAGCTCTGATACCACCTAATCTGTCACGCCCGGGTGTAACCAGAACCCGGGCCCGTCTACAGATCCGCCGTGCACACGGTATTTCCCGTGTACACGAAGCGTCAGTAACCTGCTCAGATATAAGAGATAATAATAAAAGAGCTAAAAGTCAGAGTTGAACTAAAATTACTGTATCTCAGACAGAAATTGGAAGTAAGAAGTACAACTGTAAAATAAATACAACATCTCTCCCAGCTCACCACAAATATACAACTAGCTGGCAAAAGCCAGACCCAAAAGGAAACAAAAAAAAAATACTGTCTGAGAAAACCAGGTACACCAAAAACTCCAGCTAACATCCCTCGGGTGGCTCGCTAACTAATCCGCAATCCTCTTACCTCGATCCGCTGCTGACGGCCCAGCAATTCCCGCAGAGGACTCTGCAAAACAAAGGGGAAAAAGAACAAAGGAAAGACAATGGGGGTAAGTACTACTATAAAACAGTAGCCTCCCCTAGTGGGTAAAGCCTCAACTCAGACATGCCCACCAGGTCAACCAGAGGCAAAAGAGAAGAAAAAGGGGAAAAGCTAGGTATGACAACTGATAAGTGCAATCCCCTAAAAAGCCTCTACATGTCAAGCTCATAAGAATGGAGAGTATGCATCAGTAGCTAGAAGCCTGCCTAAAGAACCCAACCCGACCACCAGTAGACACTGGTACTGCCTGCTCTGCCTGCCGCAACGGGTATGCCAGCCTATGCATAACACCGAAGCAAAGGAGTCTCAAGGACTCAAAGTCTGTCTGACGCACACTCCGGAGTGGTACTCGAGGGGAGCGACCCACATGAGTAAAGTAAGTAGCCGAAAGTAATATGATGTAGCAGGACTGGATCGTGACTCCGATCAAGTAGGAAAAACCCTCTACAGAAGATAGCCCGATCCCCCTCACCCAATCTGATGCAATAGTATAACCCGGTCAACCATCTAAAATCCGTGGTTGCCGCAACCCCCTGTCATAAAGCCCCAATTTGTCCTAAATTCCCAGCAATCTGACTACACTATCCCTGCCCCCGCTCGAACCCGAGCATGCTATCTCGGAAGTCTACATAATAGGAGAAAGAAATAAAAGCATGGTTTCTCCTAAGTCAAATCCCAGAAGATAGTGTATCAGTAAATAGTGACTCAGCTAGGTGACCAGTTTAAGCATGCAATTGTCCCAATACTTTAGTCTATTTCACATGAATAAATATAATACAGCATCGAGTGTCAAACATACTGTCTCAAGTTAATGCTCCCTATAGCAAGGTCATAAATTCGCTAACCTATCACTAAACATGCTGTCCAGGATAAATAACAATTAACCAGAGTAACCAATTTAGAGCAACAAAAGCTAAAGTGACAGTCTCCTTTGAATGATCATCAATTTATAGCCATCAAATACTATCCCGCCCCCAAACCTGCTGTCCAGAATAATTAAGCGACTAAATAAAGTAATCATGCTATCAACATTATCACCAAGGATTAATCATCGATTAATTAGTTTCCTAGTGCATGCAAGGCTACCAACAATAAGCTTAGCATCAATAACATTGGGACACTCTGATGTTCCTAGTGGGCATACCAAGGAGAGGAGTACAACAACCACCCACCTGAAGTGCTAACTGTCCGGATCCGTACAGCTAGAAAATACCAAAACTCCAAATCCTTGCTCCCACAATTAGCACACCCGAAATATTCCTGGTACAATACAAAGCTCACTAATTACACTTAGGCTCCCAATTATTGCTCTTATAACCACATACAACCTCGGATTCAACTGTTAAATTATCACCTGCAGAAAGTGCCCAGGAAATTCCAAGAAAATATCACAGCGATCCTCGCGTCGAAAGCTTCGCAACGGTACCTTGCACGCCCAAATCTGAGTTCGGTAAGTCAAGATATAAATTCGGCAAGAGGCACACACATACAAAAATCTGTGCTGAAAACTGTGCACTGTTCACTGAGAAAACAGTGATCTTCACCTCTGATAAAATCTCGGAAAAATCCTAAAAAATACGAGCGCGTTCCTTGCGATCAGTAGATGGAAAAGTTGTACAAGCTCGTTTCCGTATGATGCTCGTGCGCAAAGATACGGCCAAAACACCTCGATGCTGTCCATAAATCCACACAGAAAAATGGTCATGAAAGGACCTCGGGATCCGTGCCACAGAATCGAAACCGAAGTGAGCGATCAATACGAAAGACGAAGTCCTACCTCTCAGGGGTAAGTCGGCGCAAGAATCGCTAAAAAAGAAGGTCGGGGTAGCCCAGGGGAATTTTCACACCGATCAGCGACGAAGAAGAGCACCAACTAAGAACCGTCGCACCGTACCGTAAAATCAGGAACCTTGGGATGCGTGCTCCTAAAAACCTCCAAACTCTGCAGGATGATCAAGAACTTGAAGATGAAGAAATCATAAGAAAGGAGCTCGGGGAGATGGGGCTTAGAAATGGGTGAAAAACCCCAAAGAAACAGCTCGGGTTGCCTATTTATAGGCTGAGGGAAACAAATGCCAAAATCCCAGATTTGTCCCAAGTTCCGGGCGCGCACAGTGCGGCCCGGCCCGGCCCGCGCGGTTTTCGGGCGCGCACAGGGCGGCCCGGCCCGGGACTTTCGGGCGCGCACAGTGCGGCCCAGCCCAACCGCGCCGTCGGATGGGATCCCGACTTCGTCCGACCCGCCTCGGGGCCCGCCACGTGTCGCCCGAACAGGCGGCAGCCGTGCAAGCTACCGCGGAGAGCGCCACGTGCCCCCAGCCCGCGTCAACGCGGTCGGTGGCGCCCGCGACTCAGCGGGCGCCACGTGGCGCTGCCCACGTCGCCCGCACCTGCCCGCGTACGGCCACCCGCCCCGAACCTGCCCCGCGCGCCGCGTGGACCGCGCGCTCGTGAGCCCGCCAATGAGGTGCTGCCACGTGGCGCGCCCCCGGTCCACGACTCCCCGCGCGCACCTGTGGACCGAGCGCACGTGGGCCGCCCAATCCGGCGCTGCCACGTGGACACCCGCCGGTCCACGCGCCCCGCGGTGCACCCCGGTCACACCCCCGCCGTTCCATGGACCCAGCCGCGTGCACCCACCAATCAGGTGGCACCACGTGGCACCCCCGCCGGTCCACGGCTCCCCCATGCACCAGAAAACCAGTAAAACTTCCGGGAGTCCGTTTTTGGGCATCCGGACTCGGAATTTAACAAGTAAATAGCCGTTTTCAAGCGTTTTTCCCCGCTGAATCCAAATCCAACCTCTGTTCGGCCTAAAACCTTTTCTAAAATTCGGCAAAAGCCGCCGGAGGCCAACCCAGCTATCAAAAGCTCACCGGGTCCATTTGTGGCATCCCTTTGATGCACTATGGACTAAACACACCATCAACAGGTGTTTTGCACAGTGGATTCATGGGAAAAAGCTGCATGGGGTTCAGGGGTCCTACAATTTTAACAGGCGTTTCCGCACCACCTTCTTCTTCGCGTTTCAGGTGGGTACACTCTTAGAATCCCTTTATGCGCACTATCGTTATTTTCATGTTTAACATGTTGTGGGTTTTCGTTCGAGACTTAGTGTGGGACTTTTCGAAAGCTGTTGATGATCTCCAATTGTTCGTTTAACTGTAATAATGTTGATAGTGTTTATGGTTTTTATTACTGGATTGGTTTCGTGTACTTGGTTACGACGCTCGAGGCTGCAGCACGCGCACCCGCGGTTTGGCCACCGCAAAGGGTGTGCTTTTCCGGAAAAGTGGTCTATGACCCGTGTATACCCACGAGGTTACGTAGTGGGGGTCCCCGCAGGTGGGGGGTTTGAGGCGCCAAGGTGTGAGCGGTGCGACCCGTCGAGGTAGGTGCTCGATGTGGGTTACCGAGGTAGGTGCTCGGTTTGGTTTCCTGAGGTTGGTGCTCGGTTTGGTTTCCCGAGGTGGTGCTCGGTTTGGTTTCCCTAGGTTGGTGCTCGGTTTGGTTTCCCGAGGTTGGTGCTCGATTTGGTTTTTCGAGGTTGGTGCTCGGTTTGTTTTGTTCTTTGAGGTTGGTGCTCGGTCCGGGTTGCCGGGGCAGGTGCCCGGGACAGGTTATGCAGGGATATTGTCGATTGCACGATGAGGAGGGCGGTTGCTCTGGTTTTACGGCGGTTTGCTTTATTTATAGCCCTAGTTGCTTTCGTGCTTTATTTTCTGGTCACTAACTTCCCACTCTGTGATAGGTTCGTCCAGGGATGAGTGCTAGGACGACGGTGAGGCCGGGGCAGGTGTACTTTTAGTCCTTCGAGGCCAAGACTGTATGTACTTCTTATTTTGCTCATTTCATTACCTGCTAGTAGCTTACCTTGTGGATTGCGATACCCTTGTGGGGTCGATGTGGATGTTGGAATGTCTTTTATTATCCTTGTGGGTGTTGTTTTGCTTTTCCGGATTGGCCGCTTTCAAACTACAAAAGGGAAGAAAAAAAAGAAATATTTCGAAAACTGTTTTAAAAATGTGGGTGATGTGTGGGCACCATTTTAAAACCCTGTGGATTTATGGATTGCGAAAATCATTTTGAAAATCTGGGTGTCGTGTGGGCACCATTTGAAAACCCTGTGGATTTATGGATTTCGAAACCGTTTTGAAAAACCTGGGTGCCGTGTGGGCACCGTTTTTAAAACTTGTGGATTTATCCTTTCAAAATTAGTCGGCCCCTTTAATACTTATGGAAAGTGGTTGTATATTTCGACTGTTGAACTAGTGTGGTTAAAGTGATGATTGTATGGTTGTTGTAGTCAGGACGCCGTGCATATACAAAGGAGACTCCGCCCGTTCGCAGGGTGAATTGTATATGCGGCGGGTCTGGGCACGCACCGGGGAATTTGGTTTCAAAAAATATATAATATGCGCCAAATTAAATCTTTTCAGTGGTCGTCTTCCGCTTAATGAAACCCCGGGGCGTGACAGATTAAGATGGTATCAGAGCCATTCACCAGCCGAAAATATGAGAGGAGTCTCGGCTGAGCCAGGATTATATAGCGGGTAGAGCGAGG
>CM055071.1:36066910-36126648 GCA_029204045.2 Tillandsia leiboldiana | reverse complement strand
AAGGTCAGAGCTGAACTAAAACTACTGTATCTCAGACAGAAACTGAAGTAAGAAGTACAACTGTAAAATAAATACAACATCTCTCCCAGCTCACCACAAATATACAACTAGCTGGCAAAAGCCAGACCCAAAAGGACATAAAAAAAATACTGTCTGAGAAAACCAGGTACACCAAAAACTCCAGCTAACATCCCTCGGGTGGCTCGCTAACTAATCCGCAATCCTCTTACCTCGATCCGCTATCTGACGGCCCAGCAATTCCCGCAGAGGACTCTGCAAAACAAGGGGGAAAAAAAACAAGGAAGACAATGGGGGTAAGTACTACTATAAACAGTAGCCCCCCCTAGTGGGTAAGCCTCAACTCAGACATGCCCACAAGGTCAACCAGAGGCAAAAAGAAGAAAAAGGGGAAAAGCTAGGTATGACAACTGATAAGTGCAATCCCCTAAAAAGCCTCTACATGTCAAGCTCATAAGAATGGAGAGTATGCATCAGTAGCTAGAAGCCTGCCTAAAGAACCCAACCCGACCACCAGTAGACACTGGTACTGCCTGCTCTGCCTGCCACAACGGGTATGCCAGCCTATGCATAACAACCGAAGCAAAGGAGTCTCAAGGACTCAAAGTCTGTCTGACGCACACTCCGGAGTGGTACTCGAGGGGAGCGGACCCACACGAGTAAAGTAAGTAGCCGAAGTAATATGATGTAGCAGGACTGGATCGTGACTCCGATCAAGTAGGAAAAACCCTCTACAGAAGATAGCCCGATCCCCCTCACCCAATCTGATGCAATAGTATAACCCGGTCAACCATCTAAAATCCGTGGTTGCCGCAACCCCTGTCATAAAGCCCCATTTGTCCTAAATTCCCAGCAATCTGACTACACTATCCCTGCCCCGCTCGAACCCGAGCATGCTATCCTCGGAAGTCTACATAATAGGAGAAAGAAATAAAAGCATGGTTTCTCCTAAGTCAAAATCCCAAAGATAGTGTATCAATAAATAGTGACTCAGCTAGGGGACCAGTTTAAGCAGCAATTGTCCCAATACTTAGTCTATTTCACATGAATAAATAGAATACAGCATCGAGTGTCAAACATACTGTCTCAAGTTAATGCTCCCTATAGCAAGGTCATAAATTCGCTAACCTATCACTAAACATGCTGTCCAGGATAAATAACAATAACCAGAGTAACCAATTTAGGAGCAACAAAAGCTAAGGTGACAGTCTCCTTTGAATGATCATCAATTTATAGCCATCAAATATCTCCCGCCCCCAAACCTGCTGTCCAGAATAATTAAGCGACTAAATAAGTAATCATGCTATCAACATTATCACCAAGGATTAATCATCGATTAATTAGTTTCCTAGTGCTGCAAGGCTACCAACAATAAGCTAGCATCAATAACATTGGGACACTCTGATGTTCCTAGTGGCATACCCAAGGAGAGGAGTACAACAACCACCCACCTGAAGTGCTAACTGTCCGGATCCGTACAGCAAGAAAATACCAAAACTCCAAATCCTTGCTCCCACAATTAGCACACCCGAAATATTCCTGGTACAATACAAAGCTCACTAATTACACTTAGCTCCCAATATTGCTCTTATAACCACATACAACCTCGGATTCAAAACTGTTAAATTATCACCTGCAGAAAGTGCCCAGGAAATTCCAAGAAAAATATCATAGTGATCCTCGCGTCGAAAGCTTCGCAACGGTACCATTGCACGCCCAAATCTGAGTTCGGTAAGTCAAGATATAAATTCGGCAAGAGGCACACACATACAAAAATCTGTGCTGAAAACTGTGCACTGTTCACTGAGAAAACAGTGATCTTCACCTCTGATAAAATCTCGGAAAAATCCTAAAAAAATACGAGCGCGTTCCTTGCGATCAGTAGATGGAAAAGTTGTATAAGCTCGTTCCGTATGATGCTCGTGCGCAAAGATACGGCCAAAACACCTCGATGCTGTCCATAAATCCACACAGAAAAATGGTCATGAAAGGACCTCGGATCCGTGCCACAGAATCGAAACCGAAGTGAGCGATCAATACGAAGACGAAGTCCTACCTCTCAGGAGTAGTCGGCGCAAGAATCGCTAAAAAAGAAGGTCGGGGTAGCCCAGGGGAATTTTCACAACCGATCAGCGACGAAGAAGAGCACCAACTAAGAACCGTCGCACCGTACCGTAAAATCAGGAACCTTGGGATGCGTGCTCCTAAAAACCTCCAAACTCTGCAGGATGATCAAGAACTTGAAGATGAAGAAATCATAAGAAAGGAGCTCGGGAGATGGGGCTTAGAAATGGGTGAAAAACCCAAAGAAACAGCTCGGGTTGCCTATTTATAGGCTGAGGGAAACAAATGCCAAAATCCCCGGATTTGTCCCAAGTTCCGGGCGCGCACAGTGCGGCCCGGCCCGGCCCGCGCGGTTTTCGGGCGCGCACAGGGCGCCCGGCCCGGGACTTTCGGGCGCGCACAGTGCGGCCCAGCCCAACCGCGCCGTCGGATGGGATCCCGACTTCGTCCGACCCGCCTCGGGGCCCGCCACGTGTCGCCCGAACAGGCGGCAGCCGTGCAAGCTACCGCGGAGAGCGCCACGTGCCCCCAGCCCGCGTCAACGCGGTCGGTGGCGCCCGCGACTCAGCGGGCGCCACGTGGCGCTGCCCACGTCGCCCGCACCTGCCCGGTACGGCCACACCGCCCCGAACCTGCCCCGCGCGCCGCGTGGACCGCGCGCTCGTGAGCCCGCCAATGAGGTGCTGCCACGTGGCGCGCCCCCGTTCCACGACTCCCCGCGCGCACTACTGTGGACCGAGCGCACGTGGGGCCGCCCAATCCGGCGCTGCCACGTGGACACCCGCCGTTCCACCGCGCCCCGCGGTGCACCCCGGTCACACCCCGCCGTTCCATGGACCCAGCCGCGTGCACCCACCAATCAGGTTGCGCCACGTGGCACCCCCGCCGGTCCACGGCTCCCCCATGCACCAGAAAACCAGTAAAACTTCCGGGAGTCCGTTTTTGGGCATCCGGACTCGGAATTAACAAGTAAATAGCCGTTTCAAGCGTTTTTCCGCCTGAATCCAAATCCAGCCTCTATTCGGCCTAAAACCTTTCCTAAAATTCGGCAAAAGCCGCCGGAGGCCAACCCAGCTATCAAAAGCTCACCGGGCCCATTTGTGGCATCCCTTTGATGCACTATGGACTAAACACACCATCAACAGGTGTTTTGCACAGTGGATTCACGGGAAAAAGCTGCATGGGGTTCAGGGGGTCCTACATCCTCCCCCACTAAGAAAAGTTTCGTCCACGAAACAAGGGAAGCAAAACAGACGTACCTCAACTCGAAGCCTCGAACAAAAGGGGTAGGTATCTCTCATCTCTGTCTCCAGCTCCACGTAGCCTCACGCTCCTCGTGGTTGCTCCACAGGATCTTCACATACGGAATGGCCCGGTTGCGCAATTCCCTCACCTCACGAGCCAGAATCCGCACCGGGCGCTCCTCGTAGACCAAGTCCTCACCGATCTCCAAAGAAGTGAAGTCAATCACGTGCGACGGGTCAAAAACATATCTCCTCAGAGCTGAGACGTGGAAGACATCATGACTCCGGCCAGACGTGGGGGTAAAGCAACTCTGTATGCCACAAGACCAACTCTGTCAAGTACCTCAAAGGGTCCAATAAAGCGTGGACTGAGCTTCCCCCGCACTCCAAATCTCCGGACCCCTTTTGAGGGCGAGACCTTTAAGAAGACATGATCACCAACCTGAAACTCTAGGTCCCGCCGTCGAGTGTCGGCGTAGCTCTTCTGACGACTCTGGGCTGTCTCAAGATGCCGGCGGATAACTCTGACTTTCTCCTCAGCCTCCGAAAGTAAATCCGGTCCCAAAGTTCTCTTCATCACCCACGTCACTCCAATACAAGGGCGACCGACACTTGCGTCCATACAACGCCTCAAACGGAGCCATCTGAATTCTCGCCTGATAGCTGTTGTTGTACGCAAACTCGACTAATGATAAGTGTCGGTACCACCCTCCTCCAAAATCTATCACGCACGCTCTCAACATATCCTCTAGGGTCTGTATGGTGCGCTCAGACTGTCCATCGGTCTGTGGGTGGAAAGCGGTGCTAAACCTGAGCTGGGTCCCCAATGCTGACTGCAAACTCCCCCAAAAGTGCGACACAAATCTCGGGTCCCTATCTGACACAATCGAAGCAGGTACACCATGAAGCCTCACTATCTCATCCAGATACAGCTGCGCCAGACGCTCCAGTGGCCAAGTCATCTGAACCGGTAAGAAGTGTGCCGACTTGGTGAGTCTATCCACGACAACCCAAATCGCATCTACCCCACTCTGCGCCCTCGGCAATCCAGTGACGAAATCCATAGTAACGTGGTCCCACTTCCACTCGGGAATTGGAAGACTCTGCAACTTGCCAGCAGGAACCCGGTGCTCTGCCTTCACTTGCTGGCAAGTTAAACAATGAGCCACAAACCTCCCAATGTCCCGCTTCATTCCGGGCCACCAAAAATGTGCCTTGAGGTCCTTATACATCTTAGTACCGCCAGGATGAATGGTATATGGTGTATAATGGGCCTCCCTCAAAATCTGGTCTCTAATCTCCTGATCCATGGCACACATACTCGGTCCCTGTACCGCAGTACTCCCGAGCTATCCACAGAAAAATCCCCCGTCTGATCCGCCTGAAGCTGCGTCCTGATCCTCATCAAGTGGGGGTCCTCACTCTGTGCGTCCCTGATCCTGTCCAACAGAGTGGGCTGCAAGACCATAGACATAAGTCTAGCAGAGACCCCAGGGGATACCACCTCTATCTGTAGCCGCCTCATCTGCTCGACCAACGGCGCCTGCTGCGAGATCATCAAACTCAGACTCGTCCTCCTACTCAAAGCATCCGCCACAACATTGGCCTTGCCGGGATGATAAAGGATACTCAGATCGTAATCCTTTAGCAGCTCCAACCACCGGCGTTGCCTCAAATTCAGCTCCTTTGGGTGAATAGATACTTTAAGCTTTTATGATCAGTGTATATCTCGCAATGCTCTCCATACAAGTAATGCCGCCACAGCTTCAGAGCAAACACCACCGCTGCCAGCTCAAGATCATGAGTAGGGTAATTCCTCTCATAGTCCTTTAATTGCCGTGAAGCATAGGCAATCACCCTACCATGCTGCATCAACACACACCCTAGACCACTATGAGAGGCATCGCTGTAAATCACAAATCCTTCCCCCATAACCGGGAGGGCAAGGATCGGAGCGGTCATCAACCTCTACTTCAGCTCCTCGAAACAGCTCTGGCAAGTCTCGCTCCAAATAAATTTAACCCCTTTCCTGGTCAGACGTGTGAGGGGAGAGGAAAGCTTCGCAAAGCCTTCCACAAATCGGCGATAATAACCAGCCAATCCCAGAAAACTCCGCACCTCGGTGATAGTCGTCGGCCTCGGCCAATCCCGAATAGCATCCACCTTGGCCGGATCAACCGCCACTTCCGGCAGCTGAAACCACGTGGCCCAGAAAGGCGACCTCCCGGAGCCAAAACTCGCACTTCTTAAACTTGGCATACAACTTCTTCTCTCGCAGAAGCTGTAGCACAATCCTCAAGTGCTCCTCGTGCTCCACATCACTCCGGGAATAGATCAGTATATCATCAATAAACACCACCACAAACCTGTCCAAAAACGGCTGAAATATCCTGTTCATCAAGTCCATGAATGCGGCAGGGGCATTAGTCAACCCGAAGGGCATCACCGTGAACTCATAATGCCCGTACCGCGATCTGAATGCCGTTTTGGAGATGTCCACGGCCCTCACCCTCAGCTGGTGGTAACCGGACTGCAGATCAATCTTCGAGAACACAGACGCTCCCTGCAACTGATCAAACAAATCATCTATCCGGGGGAGGGGATACTTGTTCCGGATGGTCACTTTGTTCAATTCCCTATAATCCACACACAATCGAAGCGACACATCCTTCTTCTTCACAAACAATATAGGCGCTCCCCACGGAGAAAACACTGGGCCTAACAAACCCCTATCCATCAGATCCTGCAGCTGGGCCTTCAACTCCCTCAACTCGGCAGGTGCCATCCTATAAGGTGCCTTAGAGATTGGTGCAGTCCCTGGAACCACATCAATCACAAACTCTATCTCCCTCTCCGGCGGCATAGTCGTCAACTCTGGGGAAACACATCTGGAAACTCGCGGACAATAGGGATATCCTTGAGTCCCAGTGCCGCCGTAGGCACCTCCACAACAGTGGCCAGAAAGGCAGTGCAACCTCTGCTAATCATCCGCCTAGCTCTCGCCGAAGAAATAGTCGCTGCAAACAGCGTGCTCTGGCAACCTCTGAAGATGAACTCCTCCTGTCCTGGCTCTCGAAGAGTCACCGTCCTCTCTCTGCAGTCGATAGTGGCGGAATACCGTGACAGCCAATCCATCCCTAACACTAAGTCAAAATCCTGGAGCTGCTGCAAGACAAGCAAGTCTGCAGGCAACATCCAAGGTCCCAACTGCACTGGGCAGGCCACACAACGCTCCTCGACATGCAAAATACGATCAGGAATCCGCACCTCTAATGCACATGACAAGGACTCTACCTCTAGACCATGAAGGGATGCAAATGCTCGACTAATAAAAGAATGAGATGGTCCAGTGTCGAATAGAGTGCGAGTCCTAATGCCAGAAAGTAAAATAATACCTGCCACCACCTGGTCGGCCGCTGAAGAGTCTGCTAACTGGGCGGCATATACCCGCCTGCTCGGTGCTGGAGGTCGGGAATCGGTAGGATATGATGAAGATGGCCTGCTCGCTGGAGCATAAGGCCGCTGAGCTGGTGGCCGCTGCTGCTGAGGGAATATGGAGCCGATGCCGAGAAGGTGCTGCGGAAGTAGAAAGGGGGCAAGTAGCTCGTACATGCCCAGACTGTCCGCATTGGTAACATCGCCCCCAACGCAAGTCACAAGTGTCCGCCGAATGCTGACCCCTACAAAAGATGCATCTGTCGGAAGACCGGGGCTGCCTCGACTGCTGCTGTTGTCTCGAGGACTGCTGCTGAGACCTCTGCTGCCTCGGCTGCGATCTCTGCTGCTGATGCTGCTGCTGCTGATGCTGCGGTGGCCTCTGGGATCCACCAGGCCCCCTCCTCTCAGAACGCCCACGGCCAGAAAACTGAGGCTGCGGCGGTCGTGGTGGTCTCCATGAACTGGCCTGTCCCCCGCCATCTGGGGCTGGTCGCTTCCTGTCGGAACTCTGCGCGACCACACCCCTCCGTCTAGCTACCACCTGATCCCCTCTCTCAACCCACTGTGCATGCTCCGCGGCCGCCTCAAGGGTCTGAAACCTCTGGGCATGCACTAAAGTGTAAATCTCTGGACGGAGGCCTGCCTCAAATAACTCTACCTGGTGGGGACCATCACGAGCGACGAAAGGCACACAGTTTAGCAACTCCATGAACTCCTGAAAATAAGCCTGAGCCATTCGGTCGCCCTGCTGAAGGTTCTTCAAGTCGTCCTCCAACTTTCTCTTCACACTGGTCGAAAAGTAGGTGTCCAAAACCATGCGTCGAAACTCCTCCCAAGGCAGCTGTCGGGTAATCCGGAACTCCAGTGGCTCTACCCGCTGCCACCAAGAATCTGCATCTCCGTCCAAACAGTGCACTGCCATGTGCACACGGTACCTCGGATCGATGAAAAAGTCCCAGAAAAGCTTCTCCATCGCTGAAAGCCATCTCCCAACGTCCCAAGGCTGTGCATCCCGCCCTGAAAACCTAGGCGGGTCCCGCCGGACAAACTTGGAGAGTTTGTCGGCAATGTCCTGCTCCTCCTCCGCAGTCAAAGGCTGAATAGCTCCTAGAGCCCCGCTACTAGAGGATGGCGCCGAAGGCACAGAAGGTGCAACAGGAGGCACAGGGGCCTCAGGAACAGCCGGGGTGGTGCCTCTCTCTGGGCAAGGAACTGGTCCATCCTCTGCTCCTGGCGGCGCTGACCCTCCGCCAACTGGGCCACCAAGGCCCTCAACTCGCTAAGCTCAGAGGGTCTGGACTGCTCTGGCTCGTCAGGGGGTGAAGGGGCACCCCGAGTAGGAATCCGGCGTCGAGGAGGCATCCTGCCACAAGAAACCAACATCAGTAACCCAAGCCCCTCACGACCCAATCTAGCGAAAGTCAAAAGACATCCCCCTATTTCTGTAACTTTATGTTGTCTGCAGCCAACATAATTGTTCAACAGAAATAGACTATGTCGATCCCTCTTCACTCACTGGAAGAGTCAACAAAATAATCACCGACTTTCGCAAAATATCACGTCACTCACGCCCTATCATCCTAGGGTCTGCTCAAAAGCCTAGGGTTTCCTAAGTCCCGACTGACCTATCCCTAAGCTCTGATACCACCTAATCTGTCACGCCCCGGGTGTAAACCAGAACCCGGGCCCGTCTACAGATCCGCCGTGCACACGGTATTTCCCGTGTACACGAAGCGTCAGTAACCTGCTCAGATATAAGAGATAATAATAAAAGAGCCTAAAAGTCAGAGTTGAACTAAAATTACTGTATCTCAGACAGAAATTGGAAGTAAGAAGTACAACTGTAAAATAAATACAACATCTCTCCCAGCTCACCACAAATATACAACTAGCTGGCAAAAGCCAGACCCAAAAGGAAACAAAAAAAAAAATACTGTCTGAGAAAACCAGGTACACCAAAAACTCCAGCTAACATCCCTCGGGTGGCTCGCTAACTAATCCGCAATCCTCTTACCTCGATCCGCTGCTGACGGCCCAGCAATTCCCGCAGAGGACTCTGCAAAACAAAGGGGAAAAAGAACAAAGGAAAGACAATGGGGGTAAGTACTACTATAAAACAGTAGCCTCCCCTAGTGGGTAAAGCCTCAACTCAGACATGCCCACCAGGTCAACCAGAGGCAAAAGAGAAGAAAAAGGGGAAAAGCTAGGTATGACAACTGATAAGTGCAATCCCCTAAAAAGCCTCTACATGTCAAGCTCATAAGAATGGAGAGTATGCATCAGTAGCTAGAAGCCTGCCTAAAGAACCCAACCCGACCACCAGTAGACACTGGTACTGCCTGCTCTGCCTGCCGCAACGGGTATGCCAGCCTATGCATAACACCGAAGCAAAGGAGTCTCAAGGACTCAAAGTCTGTCTGACGCACACTCCGGAGTGGTACTCGAGGGGAGCGACCCACATGAGTAAAGTAAGTAGCCGAAAGTAATATGATGTAGCAGGACTGGATCGTGACTCCGATCAAGTAGGAAAAACCCTCTACAGAAGATAGCCCGATCCCCCTCACCCAATCTGATGCAATAGTATAACCCGGTCAACCATCTAAAATCCGTGGTTGCCGCAACCCCCTGTCATAAAGCCCCAATTTGTCCTAAATTCCCAGCAATCTGACTACACTATCCCTGCCCCCGCTCGAACCCGAGCATGCTATCTCGGAAGTCTACATAATAGGAGAAAGAAATAAAAGCATGGTTTCTCCTAAGTCAAATCCCAGAAGATAGTGTATCAGTAAATAGTGACTCAGCTAGGTGACCAGTTTAAGCATGCAATTGTCCCAATACTTTAGTCTATTTCACATGAATAAATATAATACAGCATCGAGTGTCAAACATACTGTCTCAAGTTAATGCTCCCTATAGCAAGGTCATAAATTCGCTAACCTATCACTAAACATGCTGTCCAGGATAAATAACAATTAACCAGAGTAACCAATTTAGAGCAACAAAAGCTAAAGTGACAGTCTCCTTTGAATGATCATCAATTTATAGCCATCAAATACTATCCCGCCCCCAAACCTGCTGTCCAGAATAATTAAGCGACTAAATAAAGTAATCATGCTATCAACATTATCACCAAGGATTAATCATCGATTAATTAGTTTCCTAGTGCATGCAAGGCTACCAACAATAAGCTTAGCATCAATAACATTGGGACACTCTGATGTTCCTAGTGGGCATACCCAAGGAGAGGAGTACAACAACCACCCACCTGAAGTGCTAACTGTCCGGATCCGTACAGCTAGAAAATACCAAAACTCCAAATCCTTGCTCCCACAATTAGCACACCCGAAATATTCCTGGTACAATACAAAGCTCACTAATTACACTTAGGCTCCCAATTATTGCTCTTATAACCACATACAACCTCGGATTCAACTGTTAAATTATCACCTGCAGAAAGTGCCCAGGAAATTCCAAGAAAAATATCACAGCGATCCTCGCGTCGAAAGCTTCGCAACGGTACCTTGCACGCCCAAATCTGAGTTCGGTAAGTCAAGATATAAATTCGGCAAGAGGCACACACATACAAAAATCTGTGCTGAAAACTGTGCACTGTTCACTGAGAAAACAGTGATCTTCACCTCTGATAAAATCTCGGAAAAATCCTAAAAAAATACGAGCGCGTTCCTTGCGATCAGTAGATGGAAAAGTTGTACAAGCTCGTTTCCGTATGATGCTCGTGCGCAAAGATACGGCCAAAACACCTCGATGCTGTCCATAAATCCACACAGAAAAATGGTCATGAAAGGACCTCGGGATCCGTGCCACAGAATCGAAACCGAAGTGAGCGATCAATACGAAAGACGAAGTCCTACCTCTCAGGGGTAAGTCGGCGCAAGAATCGCTAAAAAAGAAGGTCGGGGTAGCCCAGGGGAATTTTCACACCGATCAGCGACGAAGAAGAGCACCAACTAAGAACCGTCGCACCGTACCGTAAAATCAGGAACCTTGGGATGCGTGCTCCTAAAAACCTCCAAACTCTGCAGGATGATCAAGAACTTGAAGATGAAGAAATCATAAGAAAGGAGCTCGGGGAGATGGGGCTTAGAAATGGGTGAAAAACCCCAAAGAAACAGCTCGGGTTGCCTATTTATAGGCTGAGGGAAACAAATGCCAAAATCCCAGATTTGTCCCAAGTTCCGGGCGCGCACAGTGCGGCCCGGCCCGGCCCGCGCGGTTTTCGGGCGCGCACAGGGCGGCCCGGCCCGGGACTTTCGGGCGCGCACAGTGCGGCCCAGCCCAACCGCGCCGTCGGATGGGATCCCGACTTCGTCCGACCCGCCTCGGGGCCCGCCACGTGTCGCCCGAACAGGCGGCAGCCGTGCAAGCTACCGCGGAGAGCGCCACGTGCCCCCAGCCCGCGTCAACGCGGTCGGTGGCGCCCGCGACTCAGCGGGCGCCACGTGGCGCTGCCCACGTCGCCCGCACCTGCCCGCGTACGGCCACCCGCCCCGAACCTGCCCCGCGCGCCGCGTGGACCGCGCGCTCGTGAGCCCGCCAATGAGGTGCTGCCACGTGGCGCGCCCCCGGTCCACGACTCCCCGCGCGCACCTGTGGACCGAGCGCACGTGGGCCGCCCAATCCGGCGCTGCCACGTGGACACCCGCCGGTCCACGCGCCCCGCGGTGCACCCCGGTCACACCCCCGCCGTTCCATGGACCCAGCCGCGTGCACCCACCAATCAGGTGGCACCACGTGGCACCCCCGCCGGTCCACGGCTCCCCCATGCACCAGAAAACCAGTAAAACTTCCGGGAGTCCGTTTTTGGGCATCCGGACTCGGAATTTAACAAGTAAATAGCCGTTTTCAAGCGTTTTTCCCCGCTGAATCCAAATCCAACCTCTGTTCGGCCTAAAACCTTTTCTAAAATTCGGCAAAAGCCGCCGGAGGCCAACCCAGCTATCAAAAGCTCACCGGGTCCATTTGTGGCATCCCTTTGATGCACTATGGACTAAACACACCATCAACAGGTGTTTTGCACAGTGGATTCATGGGAAAAAGCTGCATGGGGTTCAGGGGTCCTACAATTTTAACAGGCGTTTCCGCACACCTTCTTCTTCGCGTTTCAGGTGGGTACACTCTTAGAATCCCTTTATGCGCACTATCGTTATTTTCATGTTTAACATGTTGTGGGTTTTCGTTCGAGACTTAGTGTGGGACTTTTCGAAAGCTGTTGATGATCTCCAATTGTTCGTTTAACTGTAATAATGTTGATAGTGTTTATGGTTTTTATTACTGGATTGGTTTCGTGTACTTGGTTACGACGCTCGAGGCTGCAGCACGCGCACCCGCGGTTTGGCCACCGCAAAGGGTGTGCTTTTCCGGAAAAGTGGTCTATGACCCGTGTATACCCACGAGGTTACGTAGTGGGGGTCCCCGCAGGTGGGGGGTTTGAGGCGCCAAGGTGTGAGCGGTGCGACCCGTCGAGGTAGGTGCTCGATGTGGGTTACCGAGGTAGGTGCTCGGTTTGGTTTCCTGAGGTTGGTGCTCGGTTTGGTTTCCCGAGGTTGGTGCTCGGTTTGGTTTCCCTAGGTTGGTGCTCGGTTTGGTTTCCCGAGGTTGGTGCTCGATTTGGTTTTTCGAGGTTGGTGCTCGGTTTGTTTTGTTCTTTGAGGTTGGTGCTCGGTCCGGGTTGCCGGGGCAGGTGCCCGGGACAGGTTATGCAGGGATATTGTCGATTGCACGATGAGGAGGGCGGTTGCTCTGGTTTTACGGCGGTTTGCTTTATTTATAGCCCTAGTTGCTTTCGTGCTTTATTTTCTGGTCACTAACTTCCCACTCTGTGATAGGTTCGTCCAGGGATGAGTGCTAGGACGACGGTGAGGCCGGGGCAGGTGTACTTTTAGTCCTTCGAGGCCAAGACTGTATGTACTTCTTATTTTGCTCATTTCATTACCTGCTAGTAGCTTACCTTGTGGATTGCGATACCCTTGTGGGGTCGATGTGGATGTTGGAATGTCTTTTATTATCCTTGTGGGTGGTTGTTTTGCTTTTCCGGATTGGCCGCTTTCAAACTACAAAAGGGAAGAAAAAAAAGAAAATATTTCGAAAACTGTTTTAAAAATGTGGGTGATGTGTGGGCACCATTTTAAAACCCTGTGGATTTATGGATTGCGAAAATCATTTTGAAAATCTGGGTGTCGTGTGGGCACCATTTGAAAACCCTGTGGATTTATGGATTTCGAAAACCGTTTTGAAAAACCTGGGTGCCGTGTGGGCACCGTTTTTAAAACTTGTGGATTTATCCTTTCAAAATTAGTCGGCCCCTTTAATACTTATGGAAAGTGGTTGTATATTTCGACTGTTGAACTAGTGTGGTTAAAGTGATGATTGTATGGTTGTTGTAGTCAGGACGCCGTGCATATACAAAGGAGACTCCGCCCGTTCGCAGGGTGAATTTGTATATGCGGCGGGTCTGGGCACGCACCGGGGGAATTTGGTTTCAAAAAATATATATATATGCGCAAATTAAATCTTTTCAGTGGTCGTCTTCCGCTTAATGAAACCCCCGGGGCGTGACAGATTAAGATGGTATCAGAGCCATTCACCAGCCGAAAATATGAGATGAGTCTCGGCTGAGCCAGGATTATATAGCGGGTAGAGCGAGGCTCCACGGCTAATGACCGTTGTGGGTGGAGTGCAGCTCCACGGCCTGGTGCTTGTGAGTGTGCTTTGAGCCTGGCGAGGACGTCAGGGCTTAGGGGGGGGAAGAATGTGACACCCCCGGAATGTGTATTAGTCCTATATATAAATGATACAATAGGACTAACTCTCTTAACCCGGCTATAGCATTTTGGGTGGTAGCAAGACCCAAGAGGTTAAGAGAGTTAAGCGTGCTAGAGCTAGAGTAGTTTTAGGATGGGTGACCCCCAGGGAAGTTGCGGCGTCACAGTTGGTATCAGAGACATTCACCAGCCGGAAATGTGAGATGAGTCTTGGCTGAGCCAGGGTTATATAGCGGGTAGAGCGAGAGAAAAAGGAGAAGAAAGGGGGGGCGAACCCTCATCTCGTGGAGCAGCACGTTGGTGACGAGAGGGACGATCCATCTTCTCCTTCCTCGCGGGATCACGGTAAGCGATCGGGGCAAACCCTCTCTTCGTTTTCCTTCTTTTGCAATTTCTGTGGGGTCGAGGGTTTGGGCGGTGGTTGTTCGGTTGTCACGCGATGTGGGCTTTGTGGTAACGGGAAGCCGCCGCCGCCGTTGTTAAACGGGTGGCCGCCGCCGCCGTTATCGTGTTCACGGAGTCATCGCCGCAGCCGCCGTGATCGCGGGGTCGCAACCGGAGCCGAAAAAGGGGACGGAATACTGTTCTTCAACAGGGATTCAGGCCGCGGTCCACCGCGCCCGCGTGCACCCGGCGCACGCTTCCGCGGCCCGGGGGCGTAGACCCGGTGCACGGATGCGTGCGCCAGGCCGTGCGGTCCACCGGACCGGCGTGCACCCGGTGCACGCCTCCGCGGCCCGGGGCCGCAGACCCGGCACACGCAATGCCTGCGCCAGGCCGCTCGGTGCACGCCCTAGGCGTGCACCCGGTGCTCGTCACCGCAACGGGGAGCGGTGAACCCGGTGCGCGCCCGAGCCCGTGCGCGGCCTGGCCCAACCCGTACCGGTCCACCGCTGCAGCGTTCTCCCGGCCCGTGCGGCGGCCGCCTGCTGCCGTGGACCCGGTCCACGCCTGGTTTCGTGCACCAGTATTCAGAAAAGGATCCAGAAGCTCCGTTTTTGGCCCGTTTCGCCCCGTTTTTGAGTGTTTTTGACCACGACGATGATTGTTTTAACAATATTTCTTTTTGTAGTTTTTCGGGGGCAATGTGAGGGTATTTTAACTGGCGTTTCCGCATACCTTCTTCTTCGCGTTTCAGGTGGGTACACTCTTAGAATCCCTTTATGCGCACTATCGTTATTTTCATGTTTATCATGTTGTGGGTTTTCGTTCGAGACTTAGTGTGGGACTTTTCGAAAGCTGTTGATGATCTCCAATTGTTCGTTTAACTATACTAATGTTGATAGTGTTTATGGTTTTTATTACTGGATTGGTTTGTGTACTTGGTTACGATGCTCGAGGCTACAGCAGGCGCACCCGCGGTTTGGCCACCGCAAAGGGTGTGCTTTTCCGGAAAAGTGGTCTATGACCCGTGTATACCCACGAGGTGACGTAGTACGGGCCCCCGCAGGTGGGGGGTTTGAGGCGCCAAGGTGTGAGCGGTGCGACCCGTCGAGGTAGGTGCTCGATGTGGGTTACCGAGGTAGGTGCTCGGTTTGGTTTCCCGAGGTTGGTGCTCAGTTTGGTTTCCCGAGGTTGGTGCTCTGTTTGGTTTCCCAAGATTGGTGCTCGGTTTGGTTTCCCGAGGTTGGTGCTCGGTTTGGTTTTCCGAGGTTGGTGCTCGGTCTGTTTTGTTTTTCGAGGTTGGTGCTCGGTCCGGGTTGCCGGGGCAGGTGCCCGGGACAGGTTATGCAGGGATACTGTCGATTGCACGATGAGGAGGGCGGTTGCTCTGGTTTTACGGCGGTTTGCTTTATTTATAGCCCTAGTTGCTTTCGTGCTTTATTTTCTGGTCACTGACTTTCCACTCTGTGACAGGTTCGTCCAGGGATGAGTGCTAGGACGACGGTGAGGCCGGGGGCAGGAGTACTTTTGGTCCTTCGAGGCCATAGACTGTATGTACTTCTTATTTTGCTCATTTCATTACCTGCTAGTAGCTTACCATGTGGATTGCGATACCCTTGTGGGGTCAATGTGGATGTTGGAATGTCTTTTATTATCTTTGTGGGTGGTTATTTTGCTTTTCCGGATTGGCCGCTTTCAAACTACAAAAGGGAAGAAAAAAAAGAAAATATTTCGAAAACTGTTTTAAAAATGTGGGTGTCGTGTGGGCACCATTTTAAAACCCTGTGGATTTATGGATTGCGAAAACCGTTTTGAAAATCTCGGTGTCGTGTGGGCACCATTCGAAAACCCTGTGGATTTATGGATTTCGAAAACCGTTTTGAAAAACCTGGGTGCCGTGTGGGCACCGTTTTTAAAACTTGTGGATTTATCCTGTCAAAATTAGTCGGCCCCTTTAATACTTATGGAAAGTGGTAGTATATTTCGACTGTTGAACTAGTGTGGTTAAAGTGATGATTGTATGGTTGTTGTAGTCAGGACGCCGTGCATATACAAAGGAGACTCCGCCCTTTCGCAGAGTTAATTTGTATATGCGGCGGGTCTGGGCACGCACCGGGGGAGTTTAGTTTCAAAAAATATATATATATATATATATATACGCAAATTAAATCTTTTCAGTGATCGTCTTCCGCTTAATGAAACCCCCGGGGCGTGACAGTAGCGTAGTTGTATTTTGAGCCCTAAGAGTTTATGGGCCAACTATGTAAATGGGCTTTGTGCTGGCCCAAGCCTGTGAGCACGAACTTCGTCTCATCGAAACGGACGCGCTGAAACTTACAGCGTTGTCTTTGGTTTCCCGGATTTCGAGAACGGATCGAAACGATTATTCAAACTAGTGTTTTTATGGAATTTTAAAATATATTAAGGACCTAGATACAGTTGGGACACGCTGGCTGTCTTTAGACAGTATTTTCACGCCTACTGGGCATTTTGTTAGAGTTCCGTGGGCTCTCGTTGAGCGGGAATTGGATCTTGTTCCGTAAATCGGCTAAGTTATCCCGTGTTAGCATTGTATTGCTGTAGTGTTGTCGGGATGGGTATGTGTGAGTCTATTACTAACTACAGTTTCTATTCAGGGCCCAGCTGTTCAGCACCAGCCGCCCAGTAGTCTAGCGAGAGCTCGGGATCGGCCTACATTCAGGTGGTTCGTTCGACTGACTTCAAGGTGGGTTTTTATTTTGAGACTTAGCGTCGGGCTTCCGACGGTTGCAACTACTTCTGATTATACGTTTAACTGTGCTAACGTGGATAGTCTCTATGGTCCTTGCTATTGAGTTATACTTTGTATATTTGGTGATCTTTATTGTTCATTACTATCGGTTTTATCTGGTGTACTTGGTTACTATGCTCGAGGCTGCAGCACGCGCACCCGCGGTTTGGCCACCGCAAATGGTGCGCTTTTCCGGAAAAGTCGTCTATGACCCGTGTAAACCCACGAGGTGACGTATTGGGGCCCCCGTAGGTGTGGGGTTTTGAGGCGCCAAGGTGTGAGCGGTGCGACCCGTCGGGGTAGGTGCTCGACGTGGTCAGGTTTTACAGGTGTTCGTGTTTTATTTCCCTTTTGGGAGGGTGGTTGCTCTGGATAGTCTGGTTTTACAGGTGTTCGTGTTTTATTTCCCTTTTGGGAGGGTGGTTGCTTTGGATAGTCTGGTTTTACAGGTGTTCGTGTTTTATTTCCCTTTTGGGAGGGTGGTTGCTCCGGATAGTCTTACGGTTGGATTTACTACTTTTTCCTGCTTTCCTTGTTATTATCGTGTCGCTGACTCCCCACTCCGTGACAGGTTCCTTCAGGGGTGAGAGCTAGGGCGACGGTGAGGCCGTGGCAGGAGCTATTGGGTCCTTCGAGGCCCTAGACTGTATTTACTCCTTTTACGCATTTCATTTCCTATTAGTAGTCTACTGTGTGGTTCTCGATACCCTCGTGGGGTCGGTGTGGATGTCGACAGGTTATTCTCTTAGTTATGTGGATTTATGGATTTCAAAAATGGATTTAAAAGTCTGGGTGTCGTGTGGGCGCCGTTTTAAAAACTTTGTTGATTTATGATTTTCGAAACTGTTTTAGAAATCTGGGTGCCGGGTGGGCACCGCTTTCAAAACTGTGGATTTATTCTTTCAATCTGATCGGCCTCGAGAATTATTTAGTCTTGTACGCTCATGTTGTTAAACTGTTGTGATTGAATAAAACCGCTGTGACTAAATGTTTGTATTAGCCGCAACGCCGTGCATATACGGAGGAGACTCTGCCCGATTGCGGGGTGAATCTGTGTATGCGGCGGGTCTGGGCACGCGCCGGGGAAGAAGAAATTTCAAGAAAAATATATATATATATATATATATATATATATATATATATATATATATATATATATATATACGCAATTTCATACCTTCCGTTGATTGTTTCCGCTTAATGAAACCCCCGGGGCGTGACACGCGGTTCACGCCGGGTCACTGCGCCCACCAATGGGCGGGTGACACGTGGCCCGAGGCGGTCCACCGTGCGCCGCGCCCGGCGCATAACGCGCGCTGTCGCGCGCACGTTGACCGGCCTATCCCCGCGCGCCACGTGTCCACCGCCGCCGCTCGCTTCGCCCGGTGTACGCACCCGGTGCACCCGCCGAACCCGAAGCCGCCATCTGTCCCCAGCGCGCCCAATGGAGAGTCGCCACGTGGCACCCCAACCACCATTCGCCGCGCCTGCCCGTGCCTGCCCGCGCCCGCTCCGCCGCTTGCCTGCCGCCGTCGGCGCTGCCCCGGCCGCCGGAATAGTAAATCTTGCCTCGAAGTTCGTGTTTGCGCATCCGGGCTCCGAAAATTACAAATAAATCCATTTCCATCATTTTCGCGTGCTGAATCCAAATCCGATGTCCGTTTTACCCAATTTCACTTCTAAAATTTGTCGAAGGCATCCAGATAAGTAATCTTAATCCAAATTTCGTGCTGTGTCCAATCCTGAGGTCCGATTTGCGCACAAGCACCTCCATCACACCGAATAAGCCTCAAAAAGTCGCAGATCACTGCAAAAGCTCTGCGGAGATCCGGGTCATCACACGTGTTAACATCCGAAATCTCACAAAAGATAAAATACCTAAAACTAATTTTATTCAAAAATTAAAAAGTAAATTAAAAGTGTCATTACAGTACTTGATTTAACTAGCTTTCTTAAGAAATGATATCTAAGTTCAATATGTTTTGTTCTAGAGTGCAACACATGGTTTTTAGAAATGTTAATGGCACTGTGTTGTCACAAAGTATAGTTACCGAGGTCACAGGAATGCGGGCGACTAACCGTAAGGTAGAGTAGACTTCCAATCATACTTCTATAAAATTTCTCGTCTACTTTTTCTCCATGAAATTCACTACCAAGTCCCTTATTACTTGTTCCCATAGGAGTCGAATAGTCTTTAGAATCTTATAATCCGAATTTCTTGACCAACTCCTTCGCATACTTGGATTGACACAAATGAATGCCATCATTACTTTGCTTAACCTGCAATCCAAGAAAATACGTAAGCTCACCCATCATGGACATCTCAAATTCGATTTCCATCGTCTCGGCGAATTTTGAAGCATCATTGTTTCTCATAGCTCCAAACACAATGTCATCCACATAGATTTGAGCCACAATGAAATTTTCCTGATAGTGCTTAACAAAGAGTGTCCTATCGGCTCCCCCTCGAATATAGCCCTTTTCCAAAAGATGTTTCGTTAATCTTTCGTACCATGCTCGCGGTGGTTGTTTTAGTCCGTAAAGAGCAATTTTCAATCGAAAAACATGGTTTAGAAGTTTATGATCAATGAAACCTTTCGGTTGAGCCACATAAACTTCTTCATTTAGAAAACCATTTAAAAATGCGCTCTTAACTTCCATTTGAAAAAGCTTAATTTTAAAATGACAAGCAATAGCGAAAAGGATACGAATGGACTCGAGACGGGCAATCGGGGCGAATGTCTCATCAAAGTCTATTCCTTCAATTTGTGAGTAGCCCTGAGCAACCAACCATGCTTTGTTTCTCACAATGGTACCGTCTTCATTTTTCTTGTTCTTGAAAATCCATTTAGTACCAATAATGTTTTGTTGCTTCGTGGGCTTCGTCAATTCCCAGACTTTGTTCCTTTCAAATTGATTGAGCTCTTTTTGCATTGCTTCAATCCAATAGTCATCTTGAAGAGCTTCATCAATATTCTTTGGTTCAATCATGGAGATAAAACATGCAACTCCACATTCTAATTGTCTCCGAGTTCTAACTCCTTCTTAAGGATCTCCAATAATATTAGTTCCGGGATGGTTCTTGGAGATACGAAGCATTTGAGGTAAAGGAGTACTCAGGGAAATATGTGATGAATCCTACACAATAGATGAACTAGAAGAACCATTAGGTGCATCAAAATTTTCAGAAGATTTATCATGCAAAGATGCAATATCATTAGCAGGAGATTCATCATCAAGAGACATATCAAGAGTAGATTTATCAGAAAAAAAATGAGAAGCTTCATCTACTTTAACATTTATTGATTCTATCATCGTTTTAGATTCAAGATTGTATACTCGATATGCTCTACTATTTGTAGAATAATCCATAAAAATTCCTTCGTCACAACGAGAGTCGAATTTTCCAAGATTTTAAAGATCACGCAAAATGTAGCAACGACTCCTGAAGATACTAAAATATTTGATATTTGATTTTCTACTATACCATAATTCATATGGAGTATTTAAAGTACCTGAGCGCAAATAGATGCGATTGATCACATAGACAGCGGTGTTAACTGCTTCAGCCCAAAAATATAAAGGGAGTTTCCGGCTATGAAACATAATAGGCGTCATTTCTTGTACAACTCTATTTTTGCGCTCGACTACACCGTTTTGTTGCGGTGTATAAGGTGCGGAGAATTCATATTTTATGCCGTTTGAAGAGCAAAAATCAATGAATTTTGAATTAATGAATTCTCCACCTCTATTACTGCGAACACAGACAATCTTTTCATTTTTCTCAATCATAATCCGATGACAAATATCATGAAAAGAGTCAAAAGTATCCGCTTTCTCTTTTAAAAATGCTACCCAAGAATATCTCGAGAAATCATCAACCATAAGAAATATGTATCATTTTCCACCCAAACTAGGTTGACGAGTTGGCCCCATTAAATCCATATGCAATAATTCTAGTGGCCGTTTGGCTCCCACGTGGTTCAAGTTCTGGTGCGTGGATCTGGATTGTTTTCCCTTTTGACAACCTCCACACACAATATTTTCTTTAAAGTTCAATTTAGGACCACCTCTAACCACGTCTTTGTTAGATATTCTAGATAGTTCCTTAAAATTTATGTGATCTAGTCTTTCATGCCAAAGAGTTTCATTATCAAGTGACACTAGTTTACAATGATCTAGAGAATTATTAGGAACTACATAGCAATTATTTTGATATCTAATCCCTTTTAAAAAGAATGAATGGTTTTCGTCAGTTACAATACATTCAACAGAAGAAAAATTAACTGAAAAATCATCATTACACAATTGGCTAATGCTTATGAGATTAGTCTTAAGGCCTTCAGCAAATAAAATATTATTCAAAACCAGGCCATTTGGAATAGTAATTGTTCCTTTGCCAATTATTTTTGAAGATCGTCCATCTTCGAAAACTACAAGTTCTCCGGAGGTTTTCTCAAAAGTTTGAAAATAGTTTTTATCACCAGTCATGTGTCGGGAGCAACCACTATCCAAATACCAAGATGAATTGTCATATGCATGTAGTGATGTGTGAATGACAAGATAAGGGAAGAGTTCACTTTTGCGCACCCAAACCTTACGAGCTTTGGAATACGTTGGCAATGATCATGAAGTTGATCTCCTTGGTGAACGCGTCTTGTTCGACTGATCACTTTTCTTTGATTTCCATGACAATATTGTCTTGAGGAATGTGCTACCATTATTCTTGACCTTTGGTTGATTTCTTCTTGAATTCCGGTCTTTGTTCTTGATGGTATTTGATGCAAGTAGTGTTTGATTCGTTCGTTTTGCTCCATACTTGCAATTTGGTCTTATGTGCCTTGCAAAACCACAACAATAACATACCTTAGTAAAAGTTGAACCCGAAGAAGATGAGGTAGGCTTGTCAACGTTGGCTATAATGATTCCTATCGAAGGAGGAGCAACCGACTGTGGCACAAACTTCGTACCGCTCGAACTTGGATCCTCACTAGTTCGATTGTATCCAAGACCCAAACGATTTGTTTGACCATATCACACCCCGCGGTCGAAACTACGACCCAGGCTCGCCAACAGATCCGCCATCTGTACGGAAATCCCCGCACAGACGAAGCGTCTACCCTGCAAGTTAGATCTATAGCTAAACATGTATCAGAACAGAAATAATGCTAGTAGCAACAGAAATCATAAACTGAACATCTAAATATACATAAATCCACAGTACATAGTCTCTCCTGCTATGCAAATAAAAAGGTACAAATCTCTAGACTGTCCAGTACAAAAGTGGAATCTCGAAAATACATGATACCTCTATCACGCCCCGGGTGAAAACCAGAACCCAGGCCCGTCTACAGATCCGCCGTGCATACGGAATTTTCCGCGTACACAAAGCGCCAACAACCTACTCAGATATAAGAGATAATAAAAAAAAAAAGAGTATAAAACAGAGCTGAACTAAAAACTAATACATCTCAAACTGAAACTGGAAGTAAAATACAGTACATCTGTAAAATAATACATCTGTCTCTCCCAGCTCATCAAAAATATACAACCAACTGGCTAAAGCCAGACCTCAAAAGCAAAAGTACAACAGTCTGAGTAAAATGGGTACAACCAAAGTCCAGGTAAACTCTCTGATCTTGCCAGGAGATCTATCTACTAATCAATCCCTCACCTCGATCCGCCGCTGAAAGCCAAGCAGCTCCCGCAGAAGACTCTGCAAAACAAAGGGAAGAAAAAGAGGAAAGAAAGAATAGGGGTGAGAACTACTAGTAAACCAGTAGCCTCCCCTAGTGGGTAAAGCCTCAAACTGCGACGCACCCACCAGGTCTACCAGAGGCAAAAAGGGGAAAGAAGAGTGGTAAGCAATAAAGACTGTTGATGAAAGAAAACTACCACTACTATGCCTCTAAATGCAATCCCAGAATAGAATAACCGAATATATGCATCAATAATCCAAAATCGTCCAGATAAACCCAATCTATTGCCCAAAAAAGGAGGAAAATGGCTGCTAAGGGGGCCTATTTATAGCCCAAGCCCACCAAAGGGACTTTCATATTCGGGCGCAGAAATCGGGCGCCCGAAAACCGGCCCGGCCCAACACTGTGGGCGCCCGAAAACTCCTCAGTCCGCCACGTCGCCCGCTCCTCGCCCCGCGTGCCCGGTGCACGCGCGCCTGCCAATCGCGGCGCGCCGCGTGGCTACACGGTCCACTGCGGGAAGCGTGAGCCGCGGTTCACGCCGGGCCAGCCAGTCTGCCCGAGGCGGTCCACCGTGCACCACGCCCGGTACGGAACGCGCGCTGTCGCGCGTGCGTTGACCGGCCTATCCCCGCGTGCCCATGTCCACCGCCTCCGCTCGCTGCGCCCGGTGCACGCACCTGATGCACCTGCCGAACCCGAAGCCGCCACCTGTCCCCAGCGCACCCAATGGGGAGCCACCACGTGGCACCCCAACCACCGTACATCGCGCCTACCCGAGCCTGCCCGCACCCGTGCCGCCGTGCTCCGCCGCCTGCCTGCCGCCGCCGGTGGTGCCCCGGCCGCCGGAACAGTAACCCTTACCTCGAAATTCATGTTTGCGCATCCGGGCTTCGAAAAATACAAATAAATAGTTCATTTCCATCATTTTCGCGTGCTGAGTTTGTCGAAGGCATCCAGATAAGTAATCTTAATCCAAATTTCGCCCTGGGTCCAATCCTGAGGTCCGATTTGCGCACAAGCACCTCCATCACACCGAATAAGCCTGCAGAAGTCGCAGATCACACTGCAAAAGCTATGCGGAGATCCGGGTAATCACAACCTCTACCTCTGACTCTCAAAATAAAATGGGTAAGGAGCTACTCGGCCACGCCCTTACCTCGATCAGCTGTCTCCGCTTGAACTGAAGCCGGAACAGCAATCTCTGGAAAACCTGTCACCGCAGCGGGTGTGAGAACTACACCAACACGTAGTTCTCAGTGGGTACCGTCGCCAATGTCCACAGTATGCCCACTAAGTCTATTGGAGGCAAAACGATAGGTATGCAGATAATAGTAAAGCTGAAATGAAACTACAGCTAATATGCCTCATGTATCATGCTCAAAGAAAAAACTCAACTAAGAACATGCTATGCATCCACTCGCTCACATCAACCCAATCTCACTGACTACCCAATCTGGTCAAGTCAAGCCTGCGCATCCCTAGTGTATCAACGTAGGGTTCTACCGGTACTCCAACCCGATCCATCACAATATCACGCAAAGCAGCCTCATCAGGCGCATCATCATCGCATCCGGAACAGCAACTCAAGGGGAGCGACCCCACCGAGGAACAAGCGTGTCTCATCTGGCATAATAAGCGGCATCTGCAGGCTATAATCCACGATCAAACAGATCGGAAACTCGAATGCCAACAATCTCACAATCATTTCTAGGTCGGAGACTCCTCCACGACTCGATTTGATAGAGCCCATAAAACCTCCAAGACACTAGAAACCCATCCTCTGAGTAAATAAAAATCCTTTCGGCCCCCAAGAACGAGTATCCCTGCATCCTGAATGTAATATCACAGTTTTCATGTAACATTTTATCCTCCTGCTAATAAAGTTTAAGTTATGGAAAATTAAATTAACGGGTTTACTTAAGTTGATAATTTTGAGGTGCAGGTATTTTTCTGTGATAGAGCTCGAAAAACGGTGAACGGCGGTGCGACCGGATCCGGATTCCGACTTACGGATCCCTCAGAACGGGGTTGTTAGGATCGCGGTAACCAGGATGTGCATCGAAATCCGTGCAAGTGATCGTGCACGCTTTTCGAGGAGATAAGGAATTATCTCTAAGGAATTATCTCCAAGAAATTATTAAATAATAATTAAAGATTAAATATCCGTTGTGGGTTTCGACAGTACGTACCAAGAAACAGAAATTCCTTCTCCCGAAAAGAAAATAAACCCTAACCGGAAGAGGAAAGAAAAAAGAAGGAGAAAGCGGAAGGACCCGATCATTCCCGACGAACGTGCCGAAGCCGGGAACGTGAAAGGACAGCCTCCTCAAACCCTTCCCTCTTGTGCGTGCCGAAGACCAAACGAAACCCTAATTCGAAAAGAGAGAAAAGAGAAAAGAAAAGGAAACCCTAACTGGAGGAAAAAAAAATAGAAAAGGAGGAAGCGAAGGAACCCGTTCGTTCCCGATTAACGTGCCGGAGACCGGAGAATGAGATGTCACCGCCATCGGAGGGCGGATCCGGATTCTCACCACTGCAAAGAACGGAGATCGGGGTCGCGTTGCCTCCTCCATCGGAGCAAGGTTAGTGATCGTTTTCTCGCCTTCGTCGGTTTAATCATGGATTTTTTCGTGTTCTTTTGAGATCGGTTTAATCGGTAAATTGATCACGGGTTTTTGATTGGTTTTGATCGGTGATTTATTCATGTTCTTGACCGGGTTTGATCGATGGTTTTTAATCGGTCTTGATCGGAGGTTTGATCGGGTTTCCGATCGATGTTTCGTTTGGTCTCCGATCAATGGTTTTATCGTTGGAGCGATCCGGGGTTTTTAGTTGGGTAAATCAAGCGTTTCGTCGGAGCATGGAGGAGTTAACGGGAGGCCACCGCCGCCGTTGTTAAACGGGAGGCCGCTGCCGCCGTCATCATGTTCGCGGGGTCATCACGGAGCCGCGCGGGGGCGAAAATGGAGAAGAAAACGCGAATCGGAAAGTTACTATTCATCCCATACGGCCCCCAAGCCACGCGGTCCACGGCACGGGCGTGCACCCGGCGCACGCCTCCACAGCCCGAAGGCGCAGACCCGGCGCACGGGAGCGTGCGCTAGACCGGCCCGCAGCCGCGCGGTCCACACGCCGGGCGTGCACCCGTCGCACGCCTCCGCAGCCTGGAGGCGCGGACCCGGCGCACAGGCGCGTGCGCCAGTCCGGCCCCGCAGGCGCGGTCCACGCCTGGGCGTGCACCCGGTGCTGCTGCCGCGACCGGGAACTGTGAACCCGGCGCGCGCCTCACCATGTAGTTCTATCGGGACAGTTTTTGGTTCGACAGTTTTTGTGGGACGACATGGTCCGCTTGGCACAGTGATTTTAGTTTTTCGTCGGTCTATTGTTACAGTGGTCGGGACCACTGATTTTGCCTGTTTAGGGTAAAAGTATTAAATGGTGTTTTTGGTTATTTTATTAGGCCGCGTGAAGTTCTGATTGCCTAGGAGGGTCACGGGCGCGGTCGTTTATCTTCGTTTCAGGTGGGTACCTTTGGTTATTTTGCGGTGTAATGTCGTTCCCGTGTGTTTTGCATGATAAAGTAGATATTTTGGTAAACTGTCTAACCCCATTGTATGTAAATCCCGTTTTATATTCTAACTGAGGCGGCTGAGGTCGCAGTACTGTTTTATGTTCTAACTGAGGCGGCTGAGGTCGCAGTACTGTTTTATGTTCTAACTGAGGCGGCTGAGGTCGCAATGCAGTTTATATGCTCATATTGCTTACACGCACACCGGCGGTTTGGCCACCGCACAGGGTGTATTTTTTCGGAAAGATGGTAAATTTACCCGTGTACCCCACGACTAGCGATGATGGGGACCCCTTAAGGAGAGGCGGCTGCTACTTGGGCAGTCGAGGGGTTGGTGGCACCAAGAAAATGAGTACGGTATCTGGGGTTGGGGCCCAGCTTGTTTTTAAATTCTGGGGTTGGGGCCCAGCTTGTTTTTTAAATTCTGGGGTAGGGGCCCAGCGTGTTTTGTGACAGGAATTTAGCGGTACATGAGGGGGAAGTAAATGCTCCGGTGTATCGGTTTGTCTTTTTAGTTACTGCATTTACTGTTTATATCTACTTTATCAGTCACTGACTACCCACGCTGTGACAGGCCCGAGCAGGGGTGGGAACTGGGACGACGGTGAGGCATCGGTTAGAGGCCCCTAGCCATGGTGGCTAGTAAACTTTACAGTTATGGTTATTTCTTTTATTGTTTGGTTAGTATAACTGTGAATTACTCGTGGATGGTTTATTGTGGATGTTGGATTGAGGACTTAGCGTAGGAATATCTACTTATATCTGTGAATCTTGAGATGTGTGGATGCGGCTCGTTTTCAAATACAAACATGATTTCAAAAGCATTTTCAAACCAAGTGTCGTATGGGCACTGATTTCAAAACCCGTGGATTTATCCTTTCAAGCAAGGTGGCCGCTTAAAAGAGATTGCGAAAATATTTTGTAAAACCGGGTGTCGAGTGGACACCGACTTTCAAACCTATGGGTTTATGCTGTAGTTTCAATATGATAAATGTGACTGTATGGTTAAATGTAATCTCTCCTCGTTGTCGTTCATTGTTTGCATGGTTAGAGTATTTGTCGTGCTCGGAACGCCGTACATATACAAAGGAGGCTCCGCCCGTTTGGGGAGTGAAATTGTATATGTGGCGGGTCTGGCGCGCACCGAAGGCGAGGTATATTTAAAAAAAAAAAAAAAAAAAAAAAATTGTGATACTTTTTTCGCTCTTTTAGAACCTCCGGGGCGTGATACTGAACCTATCCGACCCCTCTGGGCGATCTCACTGTTTAAAAACTATTTTTAAAGCCAGTTTTTCATTAAAACGGGTTCAGCTATTTTTAAAACAGTTCAGATGCTATTCTGATGTCAACTAACTATGTAATCTAGTGCTATATGATGTCCCAAGCCTACTAAAAATAATCTGGGGTTTCGGTTATCAATCTGGAATTTTCTAGGCAAATATCAGATTTATCAGCTATAATAACAAATATTCTAGACATGCTAAACATGCATACAATAGCATTAGAAGGCATTCCACAAATTTTGGAAGAATTTCCAACCCACATGAATCGCTTTCCACAGGCTAAGTCGAAGTCGGTGAAGCGCGGGCTCGCTCACTGTCGAAAACCTACCAAAACAGCACCTCGGCTTTCAGTCGCGCACAACTTTTCCAACGCCCAAGGGAGACCTCCAAGAGCTCACAGCACACTCTCTAGGCCTCAAGCAAAGCTCCCACAAGCTCAGGTCAACACCACATCCAACTCCCCCAAGCTCCCTGCGCACACGGTCCACGCTCCCTGCGGCTTCGCACAGTACACTGGGCAACACTCAGCCAAAAATCCAAAAATCCGAGAAATACCACAAAAGCTCGGAAATGCGCACAACTCACCTCTAATGGTGCGTTTGCGCGTGCTCCAATCGAGCTCTCCTCAACAGAACAAGCTCCCTCTCTCTCGCGCTCACGAGCAGAAGTCGAAGCTTCGGCGCGAAGAGGAAATCCACCGAGAACTCACCGCTCACTCCCTCTCTCTCTTACTCCCGCTCAATCGCTCTTCCTTTCCCTGGTTCCAGCTGAGAAGAAAGGAGGGTGGGGGGTGCCTTTAAGGGAATAAAGAGACATATTTAGTTCTGGATTGAAATAGAAATAAAAAATAAAATTAAATTATATTAAAATAAAAAATAAAAAAAAATTTATTTAACAATATTTAATTTATTATTAAAATAAAAATTTAAATAAACGTATTAAATTTTAAGAGAAAATTTTGATCAAAAGAGAACAATGAAGGGAGAGTAACAAGAGGAGTTTGCGAGAAAAAAAAAAAAAAAAAATTGAATGATTTATTTTGAAACGGATAAATTTAAAATTTAAAATTGAATTGAGCCACAAATGGATTGGGCTCAATTCCATTCCAGTATGGAATGTAAATGGAGAATTGATTCCTGTAAAATAAAAAACAAATATCAATATTAATAAATCTCTTCTTAGATTCCGTAGCTTAAAATAAAAAATCAAATAAGCCCTAAATATTAAAAATTCAAAAACACATCTAAACACTCAGATGATATAAAATTGGGTTAATTGCATACATGTCCCTCCAAATATATCGAATTGCAAATATATCCCTGCAAAATTCAACTTTTCATATTTATCCCTGTAAAAATCCAAAGTTCTTCAAATATGCCCCTGAGGTTAATCTCCGTTTGGAATCCGTTAATTTTTTAACAGATTCCATGTAAAATTACTTTTTTGCCCCTTATATATACAATTAATCCATAATAATAATAAAATCTCTCATCTCTCATTTCTCCTCTCCTCGTCGCACGATTCCACTCTCCCCTTCTCTTTCCAACGCATGGAGCACGACGCAACCCTCTCCAATGGCGACGACGCCCTCGCCTTCTCCAACTGCGGCGACGAAACCCTGACCCTAATCTCCCAGCACTCCGCCGCCGACGACTCCCACAAGAACATCGGCGGCGGCGGCGGAGATGGCGAGTTTAAGGCGGTCATGGCGGAGATCGGGGGCTTGAAGGCGGAGAAGCAGGAGCTGGAGCCCAGCTCGAGGCGGCGCGGCACGAGCGCGGCGTCGTCACGGCCGAGGCCCGCCGCCTCGAGGTTGAGATCGAGCGCGTGCACGCGGACCTCGTCGCCGCCGCCTCCACCGCGTTGGATGCCGAGGCCCTGGCGGAGGAGCTCAAGGCCGAGCGGGACAAGCTCGTGGGCGAGATCGCGAGCCTCTACTCGGAGGTGGAGTTGAAGGAGGAGGAGATCTCCCTGTTGCAGCGGAGGGCGAGGGCTCTCACAGATGCCAAGGAGGAGGCAGCGAAGGCAAGTGCGGAGCGCGAGGACGATCTGAGGAAACAGAACATTCTTCTGGCGGAGAAGATCCAAGATGAAGAGGAAGAGGGGATGGGAAGAGAAGAGGAAAAAACCCAACGTTAAAATAAAAGAAAGGATAAAATAGTATATTCACTTTCTAATCTAACCAAGGTTAAGCATTTAACCTATGGTTAACTCATTTTTTCTAACAGAGGGACATATTTGAATAACGGTGAATTTTTGCAGGGATAAATATGAAAAGTTGAATTTTGCAAGAATATATTTGCAATTCAACATATTTGGAGGGAAATGTATGCAATTAACCCTATAAAATTTATACGTCATTTATTAATGTACAAAAAAATATTTTTAAAATTTAAATCCCACTTTTAAATACGTAAATAACATTTCTCAAACAACAAATGTATATGGAAACAATAAATAAAAACCAAAATTTAAAGGAAGAGATTAACAGACGGCCACTAAACCAATCCCACCGAAAGGCTTGCCGACGCTTTTCCCAAATTATAAGAGGGCTTCCAACTGGAGAATCACGAGGGTTTCGCGGTACTCAACTCACCGGAGCAAAAGCAGAAGAAGCATCCCGCCTCTATTTGAGTTATACGAATAAAAAAAAAAAAAAAAGAATATATAAAGTTTACAGCAAGAAAAGCCTGCGAGCCAGACGAATGTTTTCATAAATTTTTTCACATACAAAGCGTAGAGAGAGCGAAAAATTAGTATTCAAATTTGAATTTAAAATTTAAACTTAAAAAACGCCATCCATGTTCTATATAAAGCAACAACATTTAACAGCAAGAAAATCCTCCTCATCATCATAAATTCATAATCATCATCACCACCACCGCTGCATCGCCGCATCTCCGCCAGCACTGAAGCCGGCACCGTATCGCCGGCGGCTTGCCATTGTCGCCCCCACAACTTGGGCTCCACGGCGAAGCACCGCCTCAGCCGCCTTCATCGTTATTGGATTACTAATTTCGAACCATATAAATCATAGTCGACAGAGAGGCAATTGGCGCAGCAAAAACAAAACAAAACAAAACCAAACAAAAACAAAAACATAAAACTATATTCTTGATGGTAATTAATTACTAATAAGGCTCATACGTCTACTGATGTTCTCGATCGATCGATCGATCGGTCGGCGCTAATGAGCGGGGAGGGGGGGGGCTAGTGCTACTGGTCGAGGGCGTTGGGGCCGGAGCAGTAGTTCAAGATAGGGTTCCAGATCCACTGGATCAAGAACTTCCGACCCCCGACCCCGTTGACGTTGTAGGCGGCGCCGCTGCGCTGGTCGACGAGCAGCTGTCCGGTGTACGCCCCGCCGCCGCCGGTGCCGTAGATGCCCTCGCAGAGGTCGGCGATCTCTGTGGGGAAGCAGGGGTCGTCGCCGGCGTACCAGGCGTTGACGAGCGGGTTGGAGGCCATCTCCGCCAGCTCGTGCGCCACCACGCTGACCATGCCGTCCACCCCGACGTCCCCGTTCGGGGCCCGCTCCGCCCGCGCCCCGGGCACGTAGCTGGGCACGGCGAACGGGTAGGCGCACACCTCCGGGCAGCGCTTCGCCGAGTTGCCCGCCCACGCGTACGGGAGCGCGTAGCCCACGATGGACGGGAAGGTGAAGTAGTGGAACCCGCACACCTGGCCGCAGAAGTCCTGAACGGCGACGTCGGGGGAGGTGAGGACGAGGTAGAGGCCGCCCCTGGGGTTGACGGGGAGGGGGCGGGTTTTCGCGGTCACGGCGTCGCGGATGACGGCCTGGATGTCCAGCCGGGAGAGGGAGGCACCGCGCGACAGCCGCCGGTCGCTCTTCTCCGCGCCGAGCGCGACGGCGGCCGAGATGTTGGCCCAGGTCTGGTCGGTGTACAGCCGTACGGTGCGCCACCACGCCGCGACGGAGGGGCGGGGGACGGCGGCAGCAGAAGAGGAGGGGGATGGGGAAGGGGAGATGGAGCGGAGGAAGGACCGGATGATGCGCTTCTGCTCGGTGGACCACTGCTGGCCGTACCAGATCAGGTGGACGGTGATGTTGGCCGTCAGCACGGGGCCCATGTGGTAGCGCAGCTGCACGAACTCCGACGAGCCCTCAAACTTCTTGCTCGCGCCCAAGTCCGTCTCTCTCGCTCCTCCGCCGATGATGGCGACGGTGGCGCTGCTGGTGCTGGTGGTGTTGAGATACATGTGAGGCCACGGCCGCCACGCTGACACCGTCGGGGCATGCTGCGTAAGATTGATGATAACGACGAGTACAAAAATAGTAAGCGCATTCGGCATACGAGCGGCCGTAGAATCGCCGGCACGTGCGGAGCGCATTGTGCTTGCAGGAGATGGGAGCGCGTAGAGTCTTGAGTGTCGAAGGGAGATTTAGTCTGAGAGGGGTAGTATATATATATATATATATATATATATATATATATATATATATATATATATATATATATATATATTTTTTTTTGTCTTGCTGATACGTTGTAATTTTTGAATTTATATTATATAATAACAATAAAGAGTAAAGAAAGGGAGAGAGGAAAAAATAAAAAGGCTAGGGAAACAGGGAGAGGAGAGAGCGAAGGGAAAAGCGCGCACTTGAAATGCGGAACGGAGGGGGGCAAAGGTCATTGGCGATAATGGATGACAGATAGCATCACTAATGACCAGCTGTCAGAACAGGTCCCACTTTCCGGAATACCTCCGCGCCACTTTCCGCGATCACCCTACACCCAACCTGACATAAATTTTAACCGTCTGAACCCGGTGTTTCGTTGGATTTTATAAGTACCTAAGTTACATAATATTTAAGGATTTTATAATTAAATTAAGCACAAAATGAGAGAAAGTAAAATGTAGGTTAAATTACAAGAAATCTCTTTATAATATTTCGTTTTTTTATTTTGTCTCTTTATTTTTTAAAAGTCTATATTTTGCCTTTTAATTATCGAAACATGTATTTATCCTCCGTCGTTATCATTCCGTGAGTAAACCGTTAATTTTTTAAAAAATATTATTTAATATACTCAAAATATCTTTCAAAAATGATGAAAAATTAGCTAAAATCCATTCTCTCTCCAATATAAGATAAAGGTATTTTCGTCAATTTACCTCTTCCGTTAACGCCGTTGCCCTCTAAAGACAATTCGATAATTACGAGGGGGCAAAATATAGTCTTTTAAAAGACAGGATAAAGTGAAAAAATAAAATATTACAAGAAAATTTTCTGTAATTTAGCTTAAAATGTAATTCTACCATTTTCGAGCAATACATTGAGAAGTTAAGATTTAAGTCATATTTAGATGCACGATTAGAAAATTATGTGAAATTTATATTTTGTGGTTTAAATTTAATTAAAATAGAGAATTTTATAGTTTTACAGAGTTTCATAAGACAAATTGACAGATTGGATAATTCATGGGCGAATCATTGTATGCACGGATTATGCAGGCGCGAGTAAAATTTGTAGGCAAATTTTTTACTAGTCATCATCCTTAACCATACCAGCACGCGGATGGACGGGTTAAAATTTTAATTTATTATTTAAAATACCACATCATACAAGAGATAATACAAGAGATATAAAGAAAAAAATAATAATACTAGAAAAAATTGTTGTTAAATTTTAGGGATGGATAAAATAAAAAGAGTATTCACTTTTTATTTTTCAAAAAAAAATTATATATACGGGTATCCATAGGTCTCCGCGGATTGCCCAAAATGCTCATAATTTAACAAATATCAGCCCATTTTATCCATAGGTTCTTGGGTAAGTGTAGTAACTTTATTTTAATTTAAATTTTTTAATTCAAAATTTAATATTTTTTTTTAAAAAAAAATCTTTAAATTTTGGACGCTGAGGAAGGAATAACTATTTTAGCTAATCGGATTCGGATAAAAAAAAAAAAAAAAAAAAAAAAAAAAAAAAAAAAAAAAAAAAAAAAAAAAAAAAAATTCACCACTTTTATGTTCTGGCGGTGTTGGAAGTCACGGTAAAGTTTTGTCAAGATCTAAGGTGTTGGCTATTTATTTATAGGTTAAAATAGGCCCAACTTCCTGCCCCGTGACAATAGGCCAGGAGACTAATAAGTTGAGTTGGGTGAGCCCAATAAGTTGAGTGGGGTTGCGGTCAACAATAGACCTAACGGCAAGAGGCCCAACAATAGACCCAACGTCCAGGTGGGTTGAGTCCGGTCGAGACCCGTGGGCGCTGTGTCTGTACACTTTAAGTGAATTGGTTGCGTATTTCTAACAGCTCGATCTTTTGGAATTAATGGTTAGCGCCAACGATCCTACATAAGGCACTCGCTGAAATTTTTTATTTTTCTAAAATCAGAGTTTTGCGAAAAGTCTTTTTTTAAAAAACTTAACTTCATAACGTACAAACCCGACACAGACATAGAGTTTTTCCTATGTTTGCCCGGCATACCGGTCAATGATAATAATCACAATAAGTATTCACAACCCACAAATATTTTAAGAAAATCCTTTTGAAAATAGTTCCCTATACGAATATATTTTGATTTAAAACGGCTACCACGGAGGGTGGAAAACCAATTATAAGTATTATTCAAAATCCGAGTAAGTATATAGCAAAAACTATGTCCAACTAAAAATTACGACTAACTGAATCACAGAACTAAAAAAAATACAAACAACCGAACCGGATAGTCGCGGGCTCTAACTGCCATAGACCTCATGCCGCGCCCGCACCGTCTCACGGACCGTAACACATGTGGAGCATGGATGTGACGCCCCAACATCCCAGTAGGTCGCCCATTCTTAGAACTACTCTAGCTCTAGCACGCTTAACTCTTTTAACCTCTTGGGCCTAGCCACCACCTAAAATGTTATAACCGGGTTAAGAAATGTAGTCATATTATGCCTTATATATAGGATTAATCCAAATCATGGGGGTGTTACATTCTTCCTCCCTTTAAGCCATGCTGTCCTCGTCAGGCTCAGATACATTCACAAGTACCAGGCAATGTGAGACTCATTTTGCTACCCTTAACCAACTTTGTGGGGAGCCACGCTCCACTCACAATGGTCATTAGCCGGGGAGACGCACTCTGTCCGCTGTATAACCCTGGCTCAGCTGAGACTCATCTCATATTTCCGGCTGGTAATTAACTCTGATACCAAATGTGATGCCCTAACATCCCAAGTGGTCACCTATCCTAGAACTACTCTAGCTCTAGCACGCTTAACCTTCTTAACCTCTTGGGCCTAGTCACCACGCAAAATGTTATAGCCAGGTTAAGAGGTTTAGTCCTATTATACCAAGATCGTGGCGGAATACGAGAGGGATTTCACTCGATTGCTAAACTGTATTCTGAACGTGGTGAGGGATGATGAGGATAAGGCCCGTCTGTTTGAGAATAGCCTTCGATCATCGATTTTTCAATTGGTTCAGCCAGCCCTTAAACCTCCAAACCTATCGGGAGGTTGTGGACCACGCATCGATCATGGAGAAAGGCGCGGAGATCGCTAAGGAAGAGAGAGAGGCCCTAGATAGGGCACGAGGCAAGAGATCGACAGCCAAGGAGCAAGTCTCAAGTTCTACTTGAAGAAGCCGCCGGAGCACCCAAGGACACAATTTGGAGGACGTGGCTCATCTTCGCACTGAGGAGCACCTGACCGTCGACAGCCACCGCGTTGCATGATTTGTGGTGGTCCCAATGTGTCGCCACAATTGTCACGCCCCGGGTGTAAACCAGAACCGGGGCCCGTCTACAGATCCGTCGTGCACACGGTATTTTCCGCGTACACGAAGCGTCGGTAACCTGCTCAGATATAAGAAATAATAATAAAATAGCATAAAATCAGAGCTGAACTAAAACTACTACATCTTAGACAAAAGCTGGAAATAAAGTAAAGAACAACTGTAAATAAATACATTTATCACTCCCAACTCACCATAAATATACAACTAGCTGGCTAAAGCCAGACCCAAAATAAAATACAATAAAACTGTCTGAGAAGATAGGGGTACACCAAAAGTCTAGCTAGCAACTGTCGGGTGGACACTCTAACTAGTCCGCTATCCTCTTACCTCGATCTGCTGCTGACGGCCCAGCAACTCCCGCAGAGAACTCTGCAAAACAAGGGGAAAAAACAAAGAAAAAGACGATGGGGGTGAGAACTACTATAAAAACAGTAGCCTCCCCTAGTGGGTAAAGCCTCAAAACCTGACACACCCACTAGGTCTACCAGAGGCAAAAAGAAAAGGAGAAAGGTGGTAAGCTAAAAAACTTCCGATAAAAGAAAGCTACCACTACTATGCCTCTAAATGTAATATCGAAAAGAGTAACTGAATGCATGCATCAGTAAAACTATCTGTCTGAATAGACCCAATCGAAGGACCAGAAACCACTGGTACTGCCTGCTCAAACTGTCTCAAGATCTGCTCACAAATCGGTACTCACTGACCGATACAGAAGGTCTGGCTCTCATTGGCCAATAATCAATATCTGGCACTCACTGGCCGATGCGTCAATCGCCTACTCCGGAGTGGCACTCGAGGGGAGCGACCCACACGAGTAAAATAACCATGTCTCACAAATACAGTAACCAAGTCTCGACATCTCACTAAAGCAGGACTGGATCACGACACTAATGGAAGTGGGAAAATCCCTCCACTAAAGATAACCCGATCCCCCAGTCTAATGCAATAATACAACAACAAGTGGGAACCTCCGTCCACTAGAGAAACCAATCCCCAATCCAATGCACAAGTAAACATCCGGTCAACTGCCCAATGTCCGCGGTCGCCGCAATACCCCACAACCCACAATCTGGTATGGCAAATCCACTCAATATACCCGGCTACACTATCCTACAATCCTACTCAACCCGAGCAATACCACAAGTACCCAAATAAAAGGAGAAAAGGTGCCAACATGGTTTCTCCCAAGTCAAATTCCAATATTAGTGTAGCAAAAAAAGGGGGCCTAACTAGATATCCAATCAAGCATGCAAGTGTCCTCATGCTGATAAAAGAAAGGTAAATATCATTGATCATACATTATTTAAAGTATGATATTCACAGATAATAAGGATATCAAAAGTATGCTACATACTAACATATCACAAGTCCGACTATACAAGCATGCATAATAACTACGATATATTAATCTGCATTCAACAAAGGGAATTATTCCAGTATTCCTAGTGAGTAAATCAAAGCTGAGGTCCATAACAACCACCCACCTCGAAAAGCGTGAACTACAACAATACGAGATCCCTCGCTGCCAAGATCCTTAATCTCCGACAATCTCCACAATACGAGAACTGTGGTAACAAAGATTGCACACGGCATATCTAAAAACATCCATAAAACAGCAATTTACTATTTTTTCAAACAGCACGGAAAACGAGAAAATTCACCTCAGTACAGTCCTCAGAAAATTCTAAAAAAATCACCATTGCGATCCTCACGACGAGCCGATCGAAACGAGTACCTGCACGTCCCAAACCGAGTTTTGTAGGTCAAGATACAAAATCGACAAGGTGACCACCTCAAAAATCCCAAGTACAAAATCTGTAGAACTTTGCTCTGAAAAGGTGGGATTTCCACCTTCGGGGAAAACTCAGAAAAATCCAGGAAAAATACGATGATGTTCCTTGCGGCGCGTAGATATAAATCGAGTATGCACTCCCCGTTCTGACTCTCGGTTGCGGAGAATACCCACAAAAATTCCGGTGCTGTCCATAATCCATCATAGAATAAGAGGTCACAGAGATGATTCGAAAAGTCCAAGAAAACCTCGAAATAGGGGAAAGCTAAAAATACCAAAGTCGAAGCCCTACCTGTCGTGAAAACGTGGGCACAAGAATCACCGAAGAATTCCTTCGGGGTAGCCCAGGGGAGTCCTCGGACCGAAACGCGACGAAAATAGCAAATAACGAAGGTGCGTCGCAGTGCGCCGGAAAAATGCAATCTAGAAGTGCGTGCCACCAAAAATCCTGGAACTCCACCACAAAGTGTAGAACAAATAGGTGAGCAAAAACCCTATAGAGCTCTCTCTCTGAAAAGGCCCAGAAAAACCACAAAAGAAGGCCCAAGGGGCCTATTTATAGGCCAAAGCCCATGATGCACTATTTCCGGATTCGGGCGCACCTTTTCGGGCGCCCGAATCCAATAGTCACATATTTGCCGCGCCGCCACCCCGTCCGACCAGTGCCCGAATCCACCAGAGAGTGACACGTGTCCCTCGAACATGAAACAGCGGTGCGAGTGCACCCGGGTGACGCCACGTGTCCCTCGCCCGATCGACAGGGTAGGTGGCGCCCGCCAATGGGTGGGCGCCACGTGGCCCACCCGCGCGACCCGCCGACCGATCGCGCCGCCTCGCCGGTCGCGCCGCCGATCGGTCGCGCCGCCGACCAGTCGCGCCGCCTCGCCGGTCACGCGCTCCGAGGCACCGGCGCACACTTCCGTGGACCGCGCCGAAAAAGCCCACCAATCTCCTGCTGCCACGTGTCCCCGCGCCCGGTCTATGCACCAGCGCGGGGTTCCGTGGATCGTGCATCGCGCGCCGGCCACTCCTGGGGCGCCACGTGTCCCCGCGCCGGGTCCATGCGCCACCCGGCGCTGCTCTGTGGACCGCGCTCAGTAACCGACCAATGATAGGCCGCCACGTGGCACTCAAGCCGGTCTACGGCCTCCCCCATGCACTAGAATCTATTGAGAACTTCTGGGAGCCCGTTTTTGGGCATCCGGGCTCACAATTAAACAAGCAAATAGTTGTTTTCAGGCGTTTTTCCGCGCTGAATCCAAATCCAACCTCTGTTTGGCCTAAAACCTTTTCTAAAATTCGGCAAAAGCAGCCGAAGGCCAATCCAGCTATCAATATCTCACAGGGTCCATCTGTGGCATCCCTTTGATGCACTATAGGCCAGACACACCATCAATAGGTGTTTTACACAGTGGATTCACGAAAAAAAAGTTACATGGGGTTCTGGGGCCCTACATCCTCCCCCACTTAAAAAAAGTTTCGTCCACGAAACTAGGAAACAAGATAGACGTACCTCAGCCAGAAGCCTCAAACAAGAAAGGATAAGTATCCCTCATCACCTCCTCCAGCTCCCAAGTGCCCTCCCGCTCTTCATGATTGTGGTGACCTGGATCTCTGCAGGGCCACTAAAGTATGACCAGGAGCGTCTAGAGGCTTACGTGGTGTGTCGGTGGTGTTTGTGCGTAATTTGGACACAAGTGATGGACTTCGGGCTTAAAATGGATCACATGAGCGATCGGAAGACCCCGTCGGAGGTTTAGAAGTGGTTTTGTGAGAAACGGATATTAAAATTGGACTCAGCACGAAATTTGGGTTAAGAACACTCCTCTGGATGCCTTTGGCAAAATTTTGAAGTGGAATTGGGCAAAACGGACTTCGGATTTGGATTCAGCGCGCGAAAATGATGAAAATGGACTATTCACTTGTATTTTTCGGAGCTCGGATGCCGTGCACGGATTTCAAGGCAAGGGGGCACTGTTCCGGCGGCGGCGGGGGCGCGCGGCGGCGCGGGCTCGGGCAAGCGGCGGGCGACCACGGGCAGGCGCGCGGGTGCGCGGGCAGGCGCGCGGTCCACGGGCCGGCGTGCACCGGAGGCAGGCCACGTGGCGTGACACGACTTGTCGGTGTTGTGGACCCGGTTCACGGAGCGAGTGTGGATGGCCTCGGGGCACGTGCGTGCAGGGATGGCAGGCGGCTGCGCGGGGAGCACGCAACCGCACGTCGGCCGTCTGTGGGTGCGGTCCACGTGTCGGTGTGGGATTGGCGCGTGCCATACACCCGCAGGAATGGTGCACGCCACGTGGCGCATCGCGATTGGGCGGCTCGGCTGTTTCCTGTGTTGTGGGTGACGTGGCGCAACCAGCGCGTTTCGGGCGCACCGCGGGGGAGGCTTTCGGGTACACTGTGGGAGCCCGAAAGTTTCGGGCGCCCGGAAAATGTACCAGGAAGTACATTTTCTGGCTTGGATTTCAGCCTATAAATAGGTAGCAGAGGCCTATTGTGCGGTTTTTTTGGCATTTCTGGAGCTCCCCTTCTTCGCAGAGCCTTCTACTTCATCTCCTCCACCCTTCGAAGGATTTTCGGGATTTTTGGAAAACGTGCCATCGACGTTATCTGCGACGCGCCGCACAGCGACGCACTTTGGATTTTTGGCTATTACCGTCGCTCTTCAGTCCGCGAGGCACACCGGATCATCCCAATGGAATTTTGAGCTGATTTTTATGGCAGCGCGTTTACGAGAGGTAAGGCTTCGTTTTCCGTGTTGTTCACTTCTCCTTGTTTCGAGTTTTCAGCACTGTTTCTGAGGTGTTTCTGTGACCCCTTTTCCTGCTGTGAGGTTTTGGACAGCGGAGGCTTGTCGATTTTCTATCTTTGCGCTCGGGCATCGGATGGAGGCGTGCCTGTAGTCGTTTTGCATCTACTCATCGCAAGGAACGTCCTCGTAATTTTTATGGATTTTACTGAATTTTCCCGAAGGTAAAAAAATTCCATTTTTCTGGACAGAGTTGTACAGTTTTTGATATTTGGGAATTTCGAGATGGTCACCTTGTGGAATTTGTAACTTGAGCTACAAAACTCAGATTGGGACGTGCAGGTACCCGTTTCGAAGGGCTCGGCGCGACGAACGCAGCGATTATTTTTCCGAATTTTTCTGAGTTCATATCGCAAGTGATATTTAAGCTTTTTCGGGGTTGTATCCCGCAGTTTTTGCAGTATAGTGGATTGTCGGCGCCCCGCATTGTATAATTTGTATCTTGGCCTACAGGTGTCGGAACAGGGCGTATAAATACTCATTTTGGGGCTACTCGTCGCGAGGATCGCAACCGTGAATCTTTTGGAATTTTTGGAGCGCTGCCTGGAGGTGAGAATGCCCTTCTTTGTGCTATTTTGGAAAAATAGCAAGTGTATGTTTGGGGGTATTGATTAGTGAGTTGTGTTGTTTGTTGTTTGTTGTGGTGTTGCATGTTGGGATGATGTTGTTTGGAGCTGAGACTTGCGCAACATGTACCGAGGATGCGGGTTCACCAAATTATGTTAGCAAGCGGCCACGATCTTCACCGACTTAAGCTTTGCCTGCAGGAAGCGTTTCAGGTGGGTGCTTTGTTTCCAGAACCGGTGGACGGTTCTCTAATTCTGTATGTTAGGATGCATGCATGTTTAGGGTACATGGTTTATGTTTGAAAGGTAGGTAAGCTTGATAATGATAATTGTATACATGATTGCAAGAATAGTATTTATGAGGTATACTGAGGACTTACATGATCTAGACATCTATATTGATGATTAGTGTAAGTTTACCTAGGATAATGTTACCCTATGTGATTATGTAGCATGCCATGTTAGCACATAGCCTTTTATGTGGTTGGTTTATGCGATGGGGCAGGATTATATAGTTATGTGCGGATTTTTACTCTGAGGAGTTATTATGATCGAGGATTATGGACAGGTGTAGGCATTGATGATTTTGGCATGTGGTTTACTTTCGTATATTTTTCTCGAGGACAATGCATGCTTGTATGGACATATAGTTAGGCCACCTTTTACTGCTACACTACATATTGGAACTTGACTTAGGAGAAACCATGCTTTTCCTTTTCTCCTTCTTCGCTAGTCAGGCGGTCTGTGTTGCTCGGGTGCGAGCAGGGGTCTGGGGTAGTGTAGCCGGGACATTGGTGTAAGGGACGGGTTGTGCTGGATTGCAGTTGGCAGGGTTTTGCGGTGACCGCGGATATTGGGCGGTTGACCGGAGGTCGGCTATAGGACTTGGTTATAGACGGCAGGGTATTGTGGCAACCGCGGATATTGGGCAGTTGACCGGATGTTTACTTTTGCATCAGATTGGGTATCAGTTTTCTCTAGTGGACGGAGATTCCCACTATTTGAGTACTTTTGCATCTGATTGAGGACCGAGGCTTTCTTTAGTGGTTGAGCTTTCCCACTTTGATCAGAGTCATGATCCAGTCCTGCTGATTTGTATTACTATTATACTTATCACTGAGATACTTTACTCGTGAGGGTCGCTCCCCTCGAGTTCCACTCCGGAGTGTGTTACAGACAGGCTTTGAGTCCTTGAGACTCCTTTTCATCGGTGCTATGCGTCGGCCAGCATACCCGATACAGGCAGGCACAGCAGGCAGTACCAGTTTTACTGGTGGCACTAGATTGGGTTTATTACAGATATTTGCTTTATTGTTGCACTCGTGTCAGGGGAGACCGAGTGGAGTCTAGTAGCTGTGTTTACACCAGTGCTAGTGTTGTTGGGAACCGTTTGGGGATTGACGGTGGTCCCGAGGTCGTTGTGAGCTAGTCGACCGTTGTGCGAGAGGTTTGGTGATCTTGAGGCTATCCGTTCTGAGAGAGGACGTGGATTTTGACTATAGCCTGCATGAGCTACTACTCGATAGAGAGTTAGTTAGTTTGGACGCCCTACATAATTCCTGCCCGTCAGCGGGAGGTGGTTGTAGGTGGGCGCAGGTTTGACTGGACCAGATGTGGCAGTCAGCTCGATTGGGTCGATTGTGCACTTCATGTGCTAGTGGTTGCATACCATTCTTTGGTTCTCCCCTTTGAGCATTTAGATAGAGGCATAGTAGATGTTGAGAGTCTCCAGCTTTCTTATTTCAGTCTCTACTGCTTTGGTTATCTTATGCCTCTAGTGGACTTAGTGGGCAGATCGTCGGGCCTGGTGGCGGTACCCACTGAGGACTCCCTTTTTAGGTGTAGTTCTCACACCCGTTGGGGGTTTTCCCCCCTCCCTTTCTTTTCTCTCCTTTGTTTTGCAGAGTCGTAGCGGGTGTTGCTGATTCTGCGGTTGTTGATCGAGGCGAGAGAGTCGCGTGCTAGATCCCTACCCGTCGTTGGAGAGTAGCGGTACCCCTTCAGAGGAGAGCTTCAGTAGATTAGCTATTCTATTTTTCTCTTTTGAGAGACTGTTGTAGTGAGGATATGATATGTATTGAGAGACTGTACACTGATGTATTTATTGAAGATACCTCCCTGTTGAGCTCTGATTTTGTATATGAGGATATTGTATGGTTATCATTTTTGAGAGATGGACATTGTTGTATTATTTCCAGTTGTACAGTGGTTGATTTTAGTTTTACAGCAGATTTTCATTTATAGCTCTGATATATGTTAGCTGTAGTACTTTTCTTGCAGGTAGGATGCTTCGCCTATGCGGGGTTTGGCATAGGTAGCGGATCTGTTGGCGAGCCCGGGTCGCAGTTTCGACCCCGGGGCGTGACAGTGATTGCTCCATAAAATCTTCACATAAGGTATCACCCGATTGCGCAATTCTCTCACCTCGCGAGCCAGAATCCGCAACGGGCGCTCCTCGTATCCAAGGTCCTCCCCAATCTCCAGTGGGGTGAAGTCAATCACATGAGTAGGGTCAAATACATACTTCCTCAGAGCAGAGACGTGAAACACATCATGAACTCCTGCCACGCGTGGAGGAAGAGCTACTCGATAAGCAACAGGGCCAACCCTCTCCAGTACCTCAAAGGGTCCAATAAACCGGGGACTAAGCTTCCCTCAAACTCCAAATCTCCGGACCCCCTTCGAAGGCAAGACTTTCAAGAAGACATGATCACCAACCTGAAACTCTAAGTCTCGCCGTCGGGTATCAGCATAACTCCGCTGTCGACTCTGGGCGGTCTCAAGATGTCGTCGTATCAATCTGACCTTTTCCTCTGCCTCTGACAGTAGATCAGGACCCAAAGTCTTCTTCTCACCCACGTCACTCCACTATAGGGGTGACCGACACTTGCGTCCATACAACGCTTCAAACGGAGCCATCTGAATGCTCGCTTGATAGCTGTTGTTGTACGCAAACTCAACTAATCCCAAGTGTCGGTACCACCCTCCTCCAAAATCTAGGGCGCACGCTCTCAACATATCCTCGAGGGTCTGTATGGTGCGCTCAGACTGTCCATCGGTCTGTGGGTGGAATGCTGTGCTGAATCGGAGCTGCGTCCCCAAGGCTGTCTGTAAACTCCTCCAGAAATGCGAGACAAACCTCGGGTCTCTATCTGATACAATGGAGACGGGTACACCGTGCAACCTCACCACCTCAGCTAAGTATAACTGTGCCAGTCGCTCCAAAGGCCAAGTCACCTGCACCGGTAGAAAGTGAGCGAACTTGGTGAGTCTATCCACGACTACCCAGATCGCATCAGCTCCAGTCTGTGCTCTCGGCAACCCAGTGACAAAATTCATAGTGATATGATCCCATTTCCATTCTGGGATTGGGAGACTCTGCAACTTGCCAGCAGGTACACGATGCTCAGCCTTTACTTGATGACAAGTTAAGCAGTGAGCCAAGAATCTCCCAATGTCTCTCTTCATACCACTCCACCAAAAATGTGCCTTGAGGTCCTTATACATCTTAGTCCCACCATGATGGATGGTATAAGGTGTATAATGGGCCTCCCTCAAGATCTGCTCTCGAATCTCTGAATCCATAGGCACACAAGCTCGGTCCCGGTACCGCAGTACTCCCGAAGCATCAACTGAAAAATCCCCTGTCAACTCAGTCTAAATCTGCCCTCGGATCCTCATCAAGTGGGGGTCCTCACTCTGTTTCTCTCGAATCCTGTCCAACAGAGTGGGCTGCACGACCAAGGACATAAGTCTAGCAGATACCCCAGGGATACAACCTCAATCTATAACCGTCTCATATGCTCAACCAACGGTGCCTGCTGCGAGATCATCATACACAGACTCGTCCTCCTACTCAAAGCATTTGCCACAACATTGGCCTTGCCGGGATGATAAAGGATACTCAAATCATAATCCTTTAACAACTCTAACCATCGGCGTTGCCTCAAGTTCAACTCCTTCTGAGTGAACAGATACTTCAAGCTTTTATGATCAGTGTAAATCTCGCAGTGCTCTCCATACAAATAATGCCGCCATAGCTTCAGAGCAAACACAACCGCTGCCAACTCAAGATCATGAGTAGGGTAATTTTTCTCATAATCCTTCAATTGTCGTGAAGCATAGGCAATTACCCTACCATGCTGCATCAATACACACCCCAGACCACTATGAGAGGCGTCGCTGTAGATCACAAATCCTTCTCCCATAATCGGGAGAGCAAGGATCGGAGCTGTCATCAACCTTTGTTTCAGCTCTTCAAAACTGCTCTGACAAGTCTCACTCCAAATAAACATAACCCCTTTCCTGGTCAGACGTGTGAGGGGAGTGGAAAGCTTCGCAAAGCCTTCCACAAATCGACGATAATAGCCAGCCAAACCCAGAAAACTCCGCACCTCGGTGATAGTCGTCGGCCTCGGCCAATCTCGAATAGCATCCACCTTGGCCGGATCAACCGCCACTCCCGTAGCTGAAACTACGTGGCCCAAAAAGGCGACCTCCCAGAGCCAAAATTCGTACTTCTTAAGCTTGGCATACAGCTTCTTCTCTCGCAGAAGCTGTAGCACTGTCCTCAAGTGCTCCTCATGCTCCACATCACTCCGGGAGTAAATCAGTATATCATCAATAAATACTACCACAAACCGGTCCAAAAAGGGCTGAAATATCATGTTCATCAAATCCATAAATGCGGCAGGGGCATTAGTCAAACCAAATGGCATCACCGTAAACTCATAATGCCCATACCGAGATCTGAATGCCGTTTTGGAGATATCCTCGGCCCTCACCCTCAGCTGGTGGTAACCGGACTGAAGATCAATCTTCAAAAATGCCGAAGCTCCCTGTAGCTAATCAAACAAATCGTCGATCCGCGGTAATGGATACTTGTTCCGGATGGTCACTTTGTTCAATTCCCTATAATCCACACACAGTCGAAGCGAACCATCATTCTTCTTCACAAATAAAACAGGCGCTTCCCATGACGAAACACTGGGTCTAACAAAACCCTTGTCCATCAGATCCTGTAGTTGCACCTTCAGCTCTCTCAACTCGGCAGGCGCCATCCGATAAGGGTCCTTCGAGATTGGCGTGGTTCCCGGGACCACATCAATCACAAACTCTATCTCCCTCTCCGGCAGCATAGTCGTCAACTCAAGGGGAAACACATCTGGAAACTCGCGGACAATGGGGATATCCTCGAGTCCCAGTGCCGCCGTAGGCACCTCCACAATAGTGGCCAGAAAGGCAGTGCAACCTCTGCTCAAGATCCGTCTAGCCCTCACCGAAGAAATAGTCGCTGCGAACAGCGTGCTCTGGCAACCTTTGAAGATAAACTCCTCCTGTCCTGGCTCGCGGAGAGTCACCATCCTCTCTCTGCAGTCAATAGTGGCAAAATACCGCGACAACCAATCCATCCCTAATACCATGTCAAAATCCTGGAGCTGCCGCAAGACAAGCAAGTCTACCGGCAAGATCCAAGGTCCCAACTGTACCGGGCAAGCCACACAATACTCCTCGACATGCAAAATATGATCTGGAATCTGAACCTCTAATGCATGTGACAATGACTCTATCTCTATACCATGAAGGGATGCAAATGCTCGACTAATAAAAGAATGAGATGCCCCAGTGTCAAACAAGGTACGAGTCCTAATGCCAGAAAGTAAGATAATACCTGCCACCAGCTGGTCGGCCGCTGAGGAGTCCGCTAATTGGGCGGCATATACTCGCCCGCTATAGAGTACCGGGACTTTATAGAGCGCACCGACCTCGCAAGATGGCGTGGTGCGGGGTTATCGCCTCGGGCGTGTTCCATATATGTTTACAGATGAGTTCGGGTTGAGTCGGATCGGCGTGGAAGCCCCAGCTGGAATCGGAGTTTTTTCGGGCATTGTGCGCCGTTAGAGGACTGGTTTGTCAGAGCTGCGACTCCACTGTTGTTTGCATAAAAATTGGGAAAGGTTTGGAACATGTGTATTTTCAGTTTATAGTGAAGTTCGGGAGGTTTCGGACTGGTGCGGAGACCCCGAAGGTAAAAAGTGAGTTGGAGTCGGCAGATATGGGAGCCGGTTTTTGGATTGAGCACCTTGACTCTACGATTGAGCTTTTTGAGTGGGGAAAACTTTGGACATGTGTATTTTCAGATTACAGCGGAGTTCGGGAAGTTCCGGACTGGTGCGGAGGCCCTGAGGGCAAAAAGTGAGTTGGAGTGGGCTTAATTAGATTATTTAATTGATTAATTAATTTATTAGTGTTGGCTGTGGAGGAAATTAGAGAAAGAAATAGTAAAGAACGAAAAAAGAATTAAAAGAGAGTGTGTTTGGTGTATGATTGGATTTAGTGTTGGTGTTGGGAGAGTGTTGGAGGATTATGGGGCTCTTTACACCATGCACCATGCACCAACACTAATTAATTAAAGTGTCATATCATCACCTTCTCTAAATGAAGAACAGAGGAATTTTCCTCAAACAGAGGAATGAGAAGAAAGGGAAGGAGGAGAAGAAGAAGAAGAATTGAGGTGAGGAAAATGGGGATTTTGATCGTCTCGACGGTGCGGATCTATTGCTAGTAGCCGCGTGGTGCCGAGCGGAGCAAGCGTGCGTCGAACCTCTTGGAAGGTGCATTACAGTTTTTAGTGAGAGAGAGAATGCTCGAAATGAGCTTGGTATTGGTGTTGGAGGTTTGTGTGTGTGTGTGTGGGTTGGCTGTGGTCTTTGAGTAGAGGTGGACCGGCTGAGGGCGCTGCGCGGGCGCAGCATGGCCGCTGCGCAGGTGCGCGCTGGCGCGCATGGCGCCGCGCGGGAGTGCGCAGGGCGTCGCGCGGGCGCAGCCCGGGCGCTGCACAGGGACGCGCGGGCGCGCAGCAAGCGCGGGGCGCGCGCTGCTGTTGGCTTGGTGTTCCGGAACCCGAATGGGGATTCCGGAACAGGGTGTTGGGTACCGGTACACCAAGGAGGGTACCGGTACCCCATCATGCAGGATGTGTTTTTTTGGGTTTTAAGCTTGGGCATTTCGGTAATTTTGCTTTCCTTCACCTGTTGACCGGATTGACCCCTCTTCTCTCTATATAAATGGACTCTCCTCTTCTCCCTTGGATACAGAGAAAAGGAAAAGAAAGAAAAGAAATGAGAGAAAGAAAGTGAAGGAAAAAGAAGAAAAGTAAGGAAAAGAAAAGAGAAGAAGATAAAGAGAGTGAGAGAGGTTGAGAGGGAGTTGTTTGTGCAGTTTATGTTCCTGCTGCTCGGAGTCGAGCGGAGCCGTGCGCGCGTCGGCCGCCCATGAGGTAAGTTGTCAGATTCGTTCAAGCTTGGGTTTTTGGATTGTAGATGGATTTTTGATAAGGCTTTGAGCTTGTTTGGATTATTCTTTCCATCTTTTGCACTTGTGAGTGAGCTTGTGGATTTTTCTTGGCGCGGAGCCAAGGTGTCGCGCACGGGCTATGAGCCGACCGTGGAGAGGTCCGGAGTGCGCGCGGATTTTTGTAGAGGACTCGAGAGGGTTGTACGAGCTTTCGGGAATATTTCCGAGGATCGTGATAGCGCGCGCGCGCGCGGCGCAGTTTTGGGTGTTTTCCGGCAGATTTCGACAGTGAGCGGACGACACTTCACCGACTTCAGCGTTTGCCTGCGGAATGCTTTTGAGGTGGGTTGGAATTTCTCCGAAATGTATGGAATGCCTTCTAAATCTTCTGTAAGCATGTTGATCATGTTTAGTCTATCTGTTTTATGCTTTATAAATCTGATAGTTGCCTAGAAAATTGTAGAAAAACTTTCCTGAGCCCCTGATATTTTTAGCGTGATCTAGAGGTGTCTTGACACTAGACTGCATGATTATTTTGCATTGGATTGGCATCTGAACCGTTTTAAAAATCTTCGGATATGTTTAATGAAAATCGGGCTTTGAAAAATGTTTCTAAAACTATGAGATCACCCAGAGGGGTTGAGTTGGTTCAGATTGCATGTATGCTCGTGCCAGAGGGCCGAGCGGATTTTTAGTGCATTGTGTGTTGAGTTTCTAGTGTCTTGAGAGTTGCATTTCCTGGTTGGGATTGTCGAGTTCATTGTAGATCATGGGTCGTATTTTTGATTTAGTCGTGGAGGTTTCTCGACTTCGCCGTGGGTTGTGCATTATCAGATTAAGTCGTAGAGAGTTCTCCGACAGATTATGTGAGGATTTGGGCATTTCCCGATTGAGTCGTGGTTTCTTTTTCCGACTGAGTTGAGCTGTTGAGCTTTTGAGTTTCCGATCTGTTTGATCGTGGATCATAGCCTGCATGTGCCGCTTATGAGACAGTTGAGACTGATGAGATACTTGAATTCGGTGGGGTCGCTCCCCTCGAGCTACGCCCCGGGTGCGTGTTGTTGATGCGCCTAGTTGATATACTAGTGTCACGCCCCGGGGTTTAAACATGCGGAAGAAAAGTCACCGTTTAGCTCTCAATTTTGCATATACTTTTTTTTTTTTGAAACCGTTCTTCCCCAGTGCGTGCCCAGACCCGCCGCATATACAAATTCACTCTGCAAACGGGCAGAGTCTCCTTTGTATATGCACGGCGTCCCGACTACAATAATCATATCATCATACCTTTAACCACACTAGTTCAATCGTCGAATACATAAAACCATTTTCCATAAGTAATAAAGAGGCCGACTGTTTTTGAAAGGATAAAACCGCAGGGTTTGAAAGCGGTGTCCACACGACACCCAAGTTTTATAAAGTCATTTTGTTGGGTTATATGAAATAAGGATCTAAATAGGGGAAAAAAACACCTAGAGGGGGGTGAATAGGTGTAAACGTATAAACACTCAAAAATCGTTGCGATAAAAACCCAATGCGGAAATAAAAATAATACGCAAGATTTTTACGTGGAAAACTCCATCACCGGAGTAAAAAACCACGGGACCGATAACACGGCAGAAATCCACTAGAATTAAAACACGTACAAGGTGATTTACCGTACACACTTACGACTCAACCTTTTCCATACGCTCCTAGAGGATCTTCTCCGCTCGCTCCACGACGCTTCTCGAATCCACGATCTGCGCCCAACGCCGAATCCACGGCGTCCAACGTCGAATCCATGACGTCCGACCGAATCCACGGTCTTCACCCAATAGCACCCTTCGAATCCACGAACGTGCCTCGCTCCGAATCCACGAGAGCGGTTGAACCTTGAATCCACAAGGACACGCGAATCCACGCGCCGATTTTTGGGGTAAATCGTTGTTTTTGGTGGTGATGATCCGCCGAATACTTAGATCAAAGATAGATCGGAAATACCATCTAAGTATTCATTAGTTTGATTCAACTCAAGATGTGAGTATGAAAACCTAGAATCAAACTAATCAATATAGATGAAGAAACATAGAGTATTCTCTAATGATTTCCTTTCTTCTCTATATGTGGATCTAGAACCGTATAAGATGATATATGAAAATGACGGCTATGTGGATTATTTTGGATTCCCCCTAGAAAAAGAGTCATAGGGTCTATTTATAGGTTAGAAACCCTAGGAAGGAGATAAGAATCAAAAACCTAACATTTCTGGAAATTTGACGGACGGCGATCCGGATCGGATTTGGGCGATCCGGATTGCAGTAGCAATAAAGACGGTTTCCAGAAAATCACACATTCGGGATCCGGATCGGATTGTCTGATCCGGATCGTTCATACAATTCAGAAAACTCAACGTTCGGGATCCGGATCGTGAGATGTTGCGATCCGGATTGAAGTATTGTATGAAACAACAACCTTCGGGATCCGGATCGCTGGCTCTGATCCGGATCCTGAACATGTCCGAACACCAGTTTTTGATGTTTATTCAATGAAAGATTCTTCCAAGTGTTTCTACACTACAAGAATTATTCGGATCACACAAAATCTTTAGTTAAAACATACCTGATCCTTTTGAATTCTTCTTTCTTGAGATTGAGTTAAATGATCCAACTTCCTTCACCTTCAATCTTCAAGACTTGAGACTTTCACGAAACTATGCCAACTTAAATTCCGTAACAATCTCCCCCTTTGGCGGTTTCGTGACAAAACACAGATCCACTAAAGAAAATTCAAAAAGATATTTTTGTTGCTATCACCATACAACAAAAATTTACAATGGAGATCCAAAAATTTAAAAACATGAGATAAACTCCTAAAACAGACTCTAGACTTAGACATCTGTACTCTCTGCACAAAGAAATCATTCTTGACAAAAAGAGATCGTTAGATACCTCAAGAATATTTAGCATACAAAACCTAGTACAGAGATAGAGTTTATCTGATCATCATGACATTTGAGAATTCAGATATGTAAGAGAATCATAGTCAAAAGCCAACATATCTTCTATGCAATCAAAAACCAAATGTCATAAAATGTTAGTCCAACATCAACTTGTTAGTCATATTACATGCCCAAATAGTTAGTCGAATAGTTAGTAGAGACATGCAAACAATCACAAGATAAAAACCAAAGTTGAAGTTGAAGTGATACTTACCTTGATGTATACAAAATTTTCACATCAGCATTGTTCATCATTGTACCTTGATGCAGTCATCATTGTTCATCATTGTACCTTGATGTATACAAGATCACAATTTTCACAATATCATTGTTCAAGTTCTCTAAACTCTCTCCCCCTTTTTGTCACAAACAAAGCCAAAATTACCAAAAATTGAAGGAGAGTTAAAAATTTCAAAGAAAATGTTCCGAAATTTAAGAACTAGAACTAAGATTAAGTCCTAAAAACTGAAAAACCTGCACAAGAAAAGGTTAAAAATCTGCAAAAGAATAAAAAGAAGGGAATCAGTCATCAGATTCGGAGTCTTCAGAGCTCGTGCAGCCCATCTTAGAAAACATCTTTTTCACCAGCTTGTTCATTGAATTGACCTTCTTAGTTATGGTAATGTGAGCTGCCGTGATGAGCTCGAGCTCATTGGAGATTCTTGTCTGTGCCTTCGAAATCTGTTCCTGCTCAACAGATAATCGTTGTTGTTCTTTGTAGATGGATGAGACTGATGCTTCATCCGCTGGTGTGGGTGCTGGTTGTGATGGTGACGCGGAAGTGCCGCTACTAGGTTTCGTTCCGCACGGAGGGACTGGAGTGACATGGGGCAATTTGTGAAGTGACTTCACAACGGTGGACTCATCGATCATACCCAAACATTGATGATAAGTCGGTGAGGTAATGTCAACCTGAAATTTCTTCAAGATCCTCATTATAATCAGTGGAAATGGAATTCTTTCTGTGGGATGAGGGTGCTCAACATATCTTGTCATTCTATTCCAAATAATGTATGGAATGTTGATATTCAATCCCATTGCCTCAGACGGATGTCCTAAGAGATACAAAAATAGCATTCGATCCCATCTCAAGACTTTCGTCTGCATATTTGGAAGGATATTGTAACAAGTGATGAAGTTTAGAAATCGGTACTCAAGACGAAGTTCCTTGGATCTGATCGATTTCTCCGTTGATTGCGTTCCTTCCAAACAAATTCCCTTTATAACCATTTGCCACACAGTGTTCGTCAAAACCTTTCCCTTCAAGTAATTAACTCCTGTCTTGCTGGCAGGCATTCCCAAAACCTCGCCAATCAATTGTGGAGTAATTTTGAATCTTGTGCCTTGGATGTTCGTGTAAAATTCCATTGGACCGTTTTCAATTTCACGAAGGTGCCGTGCATTTGTATAGAAGGCCCTTACAAGATGCAGACAGTATCCAAGCACTTCTGGAAATCGACAAACTTGAATAAGGTTTGCTTGTTCAATCAGAACGCCAAACTCAGGAGAGTGATCTCGTAGAGCCTCAATATTGACATGCCTCTCACCAATGCATTCACGATTCTCAAATGCCCTTAGGCGATCCGCATTAACGAACACTTGTTCCTCCCGAGGTGGAGAATCCGGAATAATCAGTTCGTTAGACATGAAACCTCGTGCTCGTCCAAACCGTCGAGCGAGTCGTTTCCTTTTCACCGAGATGGTTGGTGCAGTCATAGGTGCTTTACCTTTGTCCATGGGTGCTTTTTCTTTCGATGCATCGGACGCTTTTCCTTTTGAACCATCAGACGCCTTTTGTTCAGGCAATGAGTCATCATCATCTGTCAATTCAGTCCAATCTACCTCGTGACAATCTACTTCTGTGTCGCTGATCACATGAAACTCACCCTTTTGTTGTGTTTTCTTAGCTCTTTTTAACTTGTTTGTGGCCCGAGTGTGCACCATAGTGACCAATAAAAGAATGATCCATGAGAATCCCATTGATCCAAGTGCTTTAAGAAGATTAAAATCATGTGAGCAACAACTCAAGAACACATGAGAAAATTGTTAATTTTCAAAGATTTGAAAAAAATGTACCCAAACAATCATAATCATGTAGAGAGACTAAGAATCAAATTAGTTTTGCAAAAGGACTTTTAAAAATAGATCAATTGCATGATTTTCGAAAATCCTTATTATATGCCCTAAAACCGAAATTTTAGAAATCGATGCCTAAAAATCCGTTAATCAGGAGAATACCTAGCATATAATCAAAACTAATCTACCCAGAGTTCTTATTTCAAAAGAAATTTGATCAAAAACCATCCACAAACAAAGTTGATCCAAGAAATTCATCACGTTTGAGGAGGAAAAGAGAAAAACAGTGAAAAACCGAGATTTTGATCAATAAAACTTACTTGGAGTTGAAGAACTTGAGTTTGAAAGCTTCCAGGAAGGATGAAATCTAGAGAGAGAGGCTCTGGAAACTTTGGAACAAAAGATTGGAGTAAAAGAAATCAAAACCCTTTTGTTCTTTATAAAACCCTAGCCGCGATCCGGATCAGTTCATGATTGCGATCCGGATCGGCTGCCCGCAGTGAGAAACTGCGTTCGGGATCCGGATCGGCAGGTCCAATTCGGATCGTCAGCCCGCAAAAGAATACCTGCGTTCGGGATCCGGATCATCTTGCCCGATCCGGATCGGCTCCAACTTTTTCTTTAGAAAATTTCAGAGAAATTCAAGAAAAACCAGAAAAAGATTGTAAGCACAAATGTGTATCAACTTTAAACAAAAATCATCGTTTCATACAACAAGAATTAGATTATGCCAAATCTATCAATAATATCCAAAAATGAAACGAGAATTTACAAAAATTAAATCCCTTAAAGTTGAACACCTTCAATTACATCTAACTTGATCTTATGAGTAATGCCTTTATCAAATCATCAATTCAGTAAAGAAAATGAAATACAAAGATCAATAGATGTTTGAAATCCCAAATATAGTAGATAATGTATCTAGACAATCTGTTGAAGAGAGTGGCTCTTTGAGCATCTTTCTTTAAAAACCCACCTTATACCAACCTTGAAATTTGACGAAGTCAAGTATTTCAACATGCATTTTACTTAATCAAAATTTGAACAACCATGCTTGGTATACATGTGGTAGCTGCACACAATACTCGGACGACCGAGGTGGTAGCTCTTTCCTCCATGTGGTGGTAGTTTTCACACTCCTCATTGGGATGTAACTCTTTCCACATCTTTTGAGCATTTTACTTTTTCTATGACTCCCCCTCAATTGGCTATCAATTATTTAAGATATAAAGTATTCAACCAAATATTGATCTCGATTTCATACTCGACTAAGCAGTCAAATAAGATAATGACTATACCAAGAGATCATTGAGAGAGAGAAATTGACTTTGATCACTTAGAAGATGATTTAATTAACATAAATGATCATTGCAACAGTGAAATATTATGATGGCAAAAGCATAATAAATTTCTAAATGTGCGAAAAGATGCAATTAAAGTCAATTATGATCTATGCTCAATTAATGTCCTATGTACAAACATAGATAATGAACAAAACAAAAACAAATACAAAACCTATCCTAAGCAAAGGTTTCAAAAAGAAGTTTATTTCAAGGAAAGCATTCCAATTGCTTTTCGTAAATGAATAAAACGTTTTTGATCCAAAGGTTTTGTTAAAAAGTCAGCCAATTGATCCTCAGTTGAAATATATGAAAGTTGAAGAGTATTTGATTCAACTAGCTCTCTAAGAAAATGATATCTAAGTTCAATGTGTTTTGTTCTAGAGTGCAACACAGGGTTTTTAGAAATATTAATTGCACTTGTGTTGTCACAAAGAATTGTTACCGAAGATGCTGAAATGCGGAAGTCGCTCAATACGCTTTTCATCCAAATGAGTTGAGTTGAGCAACTTCCCAAGCTGAAATGTATTCCGCTTCGGCAGTCGAGAGTGCTATGCAATTCTGCTTTTTACTGTGCCATGCAACAAGGCAATGGCCAAGATAGAAGCATGCACCACTTCGTGCTTTTCCGATCATCCACTGATCCTGCCCAATCGGCATCTGAGTATCCAACAATATCCAGACTTGTTCCCATAGGATACCAAATTCCGAAATTAATTGATCCTTTGATGTACCGGATGATCCGTTTCACCGCTTTCAGGTGAACCTCCTTTGGTGCTGATTGATATCTCGCGCAAATCCCAACACTAAAGGATATATCCGGGCGACTAGCCGTGAGGTAAAGTAGACTTCCAATCATACTTCTATACAGTTTCTCGTCTACATTCTCATTATGTGATTCACTTCCAAGTCCCTTGTGGCTAGTTCCCATTGGAGTTGGAAAATCTTTACAATTTTCTAGATCAAACTTTTGACCAACTCCATTGCATACTTGGATTGACTCAAGTGAATACCTTCATCATTTTGTTTAATTTGCAATCCAAGAAAATAAGTCAATTCGCCCATCATGGACATCTCAAATTCGCTTTCCATGGTCTCCGCGAATTTAGAAGCATCATTATCTCTTGTTGCGCCAATACAATGTCATCGACATAGATTTGTGCTACAATGAAATTGCTTTGATAATGCTTCACAAAGAGAGTCCTATCAGCTCCCCCTCGAGTATAGCCCTTCTCCAAAAGGTGCTTTGTTAACCTTTCGTACCATGCTCGCGGTGCTTGTTTCAGACCGTAAAGAGCCTTTTTCAAACGAAAAACATGGTTAGGTTGTTTATGATCTACAAAACCTTTCGGTTGAGCCACATAAACTTCCTCATTTAAAAAACCATTTAGAAATGCGCTCTTAACGTCCATTTGAAATAATTTGATTTTAAAATGACAAGCAAGAGCAAATAGTATACGAATGGACCTCGAGTCTAGCTACAGGGGCGGAATGTTTCGTCAAAGTCTATACCTTCTACTTGAGAATAACCTTGAGCAACTAATCGTGCCTTGTTCCTGATGATAGTACCATCCTCATTTTTCTTGTTCTGAAGATCCATTTGGTACCTATCACATTATGTTGCTTTGGAGGCTTCGTTAATTCCCAGACTTTGTTTCGCTCAAATTGATGGAGCTCTTCCTGCATTGCTTTAATCCAGTAGTCATCCTGAAGAGCTTCATCTATTGTCTTTGGTTCGATTAAAGATACGTAGCAAGCGAATCCACAAACCAACTGCTGTCCGAGTTCTAACTCCTTCTTGTGGATCTCCAATGATGTTCGATTCCGGATGATCCTTGGAGATTCGTAATGTTTGTTGAAACGGAGTACTCGGAGATACATGAGATGATTCCTGCACATCAGATAAACTAGAAGAGCCATTAGATGCATCATTAATATTGGAAGTATTATCATGAGAAGATGCACTAGCATGAGAATCATCATCTAGAGAGATATCGAGGGTAGATTTTCCAGATCCAAAGTGAAAAGCTTCATCTACTTTAACATTTATAGATTCTACGATCGTCTTAGATTCAATGTTAAATACTCGATATGCTCTGCTATTCGTAGAATAACCCAAAAAGATCCCTTCATCACTTCGAGAGTCGAACTTTCCAAGATTTTCACGGTCACGTAAAATGTAACATCGACTCCCGAAGATACGAAAGTATTTGATATCCGGTTTTCTACTAAACCACAGCTCATATGGTGTATTTAAGGTTCCTGGGCGCAAGTAAACTCTATTAATGACATAGACAGCGGTGTTCACAGCTTCAGCCCAAAAATGTAGCGGTAAATTCCGGCTATGAAGCATCACACGCGCCATCTCTTGAAAACCCTGTTTTTGCGCTCAACAACACCATTCTGCTGAGGTGTATAGGGTGCCGAGAATTCATGTTTAATGCCATTTGAAGTGCAAAATCAATGAATTTGAATTTATGAATTCTCCACCTATATCACTTCTAACACGAATGATCTTTTCATTCTTTTCAATCATAATACGATGGCAAATCTCATGAAAAGAGTCAAACGTATCAGCTTTCTCTTTTAAAAATGCTACCCAAGAAAACCGAGAGAAATCATCAACCAATAAAAAAATGTACCATTTACCTCCCAAAGATGGTTGACGGGTCGGCCAAAAGAAAAGAAGAAAAGAAAATAGTCTACATAAACTACACAAGATTTAATCGTAGAACGATTAAAGACAAGGAGGGGTTTCACCTTTGCATACCCAAACCTTTTGAGTTTTGGAGTATGTGGCAATGGTTGAGAAGTTTTCCTTGATGAAGACGTCTTGTATGATTGGTCTTTTTCTTTTGTCATCGTCTTGTTTGAGTACTACCAATGTTCTTTTTTTTGAAAAATCCTTCTTTGAATTGGGGAGTGAACTTATTGGTAGCAGTTGCAAGATGTGGTTGATTTGATCTTTGAGCTCCAATCTTGCAATTTTTCAATGTGCCCTGCAAATTACAACGAAAACATACCTTTGTGCTTGACGATTCCGAAGAGGATGAAGTAGGTTGTTGTCGTTGTTGTCTTGAATTCCGGTGTCGGAGGAGGAGATACCGACTGAGGCACAAAGACTGTCCCAACTCGAACTGGATTGTTTCAGTTCGAGTATCCGAGGCCGAACCTTTTGTTTGACCAAGACCAAGAGTTTATCCAACTTACTCCTTCCTAAAGAAATTGCTGTAAGTCATCCTGAGTTGGAGAATGGTCTCTGTCATTTCCATTTTTCCTGTCGGGCCTCGCGTAGAGCTTCAAGAAGTAGTTCGCTTTGTTCACCATATCTATATAGTTCTTCTCGAGTTGCTCATTGGACTCTTGAAGGGAAACATTTGCTTTTATCAAATTATCCCTTTCCACTTCAAGATCGGTCGAGAGAGAAGTTACCCTTTTTACTTCTTCTTCGAGATCCTGCAATCTCCCTCTCAACCCCTTGTTTTGCTTAGCCGGTTTCTTTAAATCCCGTAAAGATCTGTGATAGGCTAGAGCAACTCTTCACCTTCCGAATCATCCGATTCTTGTCCGTTGCATTCTTTTCAACAGTGGAGTTGGACAATGACTCAGATGTACTTGCCATAAAGCACATGAAGGGTGAAGATGTGGACGCGTGGAATGCCGTGGAGCTCTTTTTCTTCATCACTTGAAGACGACTCATTTGACGTTGAGTTGTCATCCCAAGTGACGACTTGCATCGCCTTCTTCTTTGCCGGATACTTGTTAGGACACTCCGTTGCAATGTGGCCGTAGCCTCGACATTTGAAGCATTAGTTGTCCTTCTGAACTTTTCTTATCCTTTGAGAAGTTCTCTTGCTTTCTTGACTTGTAACTTGAAGTACCCTTGCCTTTGTTCGACTTTCCGAAGGATGGAGATTTGCTTGAATTACCCCTTCGAAAGTTGCGGCGAAACTTCCTTGTCAAGAGAGCGAGCTGCTTCTCAAATTCCTCCATAGAAAGGTTCTCGTCATCGTCTGAGGAGGATGTATCCGCGTCTTCTTCCTTAGTTGTTTTCAACGCATAAACCTGAAGACTTAGAAGTGGATGCTTTCCAGAAGAATTGTTAGTAGTAAATGTCATTTCATAAGTTTGTAATGAACCAACTAATTCTTCTACACGTATTTCGTCCGGGTGTTTAATAGTTTCAATGGCAGTAACCTTTGGGCGAAATCGTTCAGGAAGAGTTCTTAAGATCTTTCTTACAATCTTAAATTCTGGAATCTTCTCTCCCAGATTAGCACATGAGTTTACGATGTCTTGCAATCGTGTATAGTAGTCCGTGAAAGATTCATTTTCTGCCATCAAGATAGAGTCAAACTTGCTCGTAAGCATTTGCAGTTTCTGAATCTTCACGAGGTTAGTTCCCTCATGTGTAACCTGAGAACATCCCAGATTTCTTTCGCAGTCTCACATGCCGAGACGCGAGAGAATTCAGTTTGAGATAAGGCATTAAAAATAGCATTAATTCCTTGCCATTGTAAGAAGATGAATCTAACTCTTCCTTGGTCCATTTCGACCTAGGTTTTAAGGTGCGAACATCAGAGATAAGTTCAGTTGGATTAGACCATCCTAATTCAATTGATTGCCACACCCTTTCGTCGATGGAATAAAAAGGCTTTCATCCGTACTTTCCAGTACGCATAATTTGTTCCATCAAAGAACGGGGGTCGGTTGATGTTTCACCTTCAACCTGTTACAACCCTATTCCCGCTCTGATACCACTTGGGGGTTATATGTAATACGGATCTAAATAGGGGAAAAACACCTAGAGGGGGTGAATAGGTGTAAACGTATAAACACTCAAAAATCGTTGCGATATAAAACCCAATGCGGAAATAAAAATACTACGCAAGATTTTTACGTGGAAAACTCCATCACCGGAGTAAAAAACCACGGGACCGATAACACGGCAGAAATCCACTAGAATTAAAACACGTACAAGGTGATTTACCGTACACACTTACGACTCAACCTTTTCCATACGCTCCTAGAGGATCTTCTCCGCTCGCTCCGCGACGCTTCTCGAATCCACGATCTGCGCCCAACGCCGAATCCACGGCGTCCAACGTCGAATCCACGACGTCCGACCGAATCCACGGTCTTCACCCAATAGCACCCTTCGAATCCACGAACGTGCCTCGCTCCGAATCCACGAGAGCGGTTGAACCTTGAATCCACAAGGACACGCGAATCCACGCGCCGATTTTTGGGGTAAATCGTTGTTTTTGGTGGTGATGATCCGCCGAATACTTAGATCAAAGATAGATCGGAAATACCATCTAAGTATCATTAGTTTGATTCAACTCAAGATGTGAGTATGAAAACCTAGAATCAAACTAATCAATATAGATGAAGAAACATAGAGTATTCTCTAATGATTTCCTTTCTTCTCTATATGTGGATCTAGAGCCGTATAAGATGATATATGAAAATGACGGCTATGTGGATTATTGGATCACCCTAGAAAAAGAGTCATAGGGTCTATTTATAGGTTAGAAACCCTAGGAAGGAGATAAGAATCAAAAACCTAACATTTCTGGAATTTTACGGACGGCGATCCGGATCGGATTTGGGCGATCCGGATGCAGTAGCAAAAAAGACGGTTTCCAGAAACCAAAAGTTCGGGATCCGGATCGAAGTGCTTGATCCGGATCGTTCATACAATTCACCAAACATCAACGTTCGGGATCCGGATGTGAGATGTTGCTAGCGATCGCGAGGAGAGAAGATTGTATGAAAAACAACACCCACCTTCGGGATCCGGATCGCTGGTCTGATCGGTCTGAACCATGTAGAAACACCAGTTTTTGATGTTAGTCAATGAAAGATTC
>CM055071.1:35990603-36066810 GCA_029204045.2 Tillandsia leiboldiana | reverse complement strand
CCTTCGAAGGCAAGACTTTCAAGAAGACATGAATCACCAACCTGGAAACTCTAAGGTCTCGCCGTCGGGTATCAGTCATAACTCCGTGTAGACTCTGGGTCACGGTCTCAGATGTCGTCGTATCAATCTGACTTTCCTTTTCTTTGGGGGGCTCTGACAGTAGATAAGGACCAAAAGTTCTTTTCCTCACCCACGTCATCCTACTATAGGGGTTGCGACACTTGCGTCCATACAAGCTTCAAACGGAGCCATTGAATGCTCGCTTGATAGTGTTGGTTGTACGCAAACGTCAACTAATCCCAAGTGTCGGTCACACCCTCCTCCAAATCTAGGGCGCACGCTTTAAACATATCCCGCGGGTCTGTATGGTGCGCTTCAGAACTGTCCATCGGTATGTGAGGTGGAATGCCTTACTGTGCTGAATCGGGCTGGTCCCCACGGCTGTCTGTAAACTCCCCCGAAATGCGAGACAACCTCGGGTTCTCTATCTGATACAATGAGACGGGTACACCGTGCAACCTCACCACCTCAGCTAAGTATAACTGTGCCAGTCGCTCCAAAGGCCAAGTCACCTGCACCGGTAGAAAGTGAGCGAACTTGGTGAGTCTATCCACGACTACCCAGATCGCATCAGCTCAGTCTGTGCTCTCGGCAACCAGTGAAAAAAATTCATAGTATTGATCCATTTCCATTCTGGGATTGGGAGACTCTGCAACTTGCCAGCAGGTCACGATGCTCAGCCTTTACTTTGATGACAAGTTAAGCAGTGAGCCAAGACTCTCCCAATGTCTCTCTTTCATACCACTCCACCAAAAATGTGCCTTGAGGTCCTTATACATCTTAGTCCCACCATGATGGATGGTATAAGGTGTATAATGGGCCTCCTCAAGATCTGCTCTCGAATCTCTGAATCCATAGGCACACAAGCTCGGTCCCGGTACCGCAGTACTCCCGAAGCATCAACTGAAAAATCCCCTGTCAACTCAGTCTAAATCTGCCCTCGGATCCTCATCAAGTGGGGGTCCTCACTCTGTTTCTCTCGAATCCTGTCCAACAGAGTGGGCTGCACGACCAAGGACATAAGTCTAGCAGATACCCCAGGGATACAACCTCAATCTATAACCGTCTCATATGCTCAACCAACGGTGCCTGCTGCGAGATCATCATACACAGACTCGTCCTCCTACTCAAAGCATTTGCCACAACATTGGCCTTGCCGGGATGATAAAGGATACTCAAATCATAATCCTTTAACAACTCTAACCATCGGCGTTGCCTCAAGTTCAACTCCTTCTGAGTGAACAGATACTTCAAGCTTTTATGATCAGTGTAAATCTCGCAGTGCTCTCCATACAAATAATGCCGCCATAGCTTCAGAGCAAACACAACCGCTGCCAACTCAAGATCATGAGTAGGGTAATTTTTCTCATAATCCTTCAATTGTCGTGAAGCATAGGCAATTACCCTACCATGCTGCATCAATACACACCCCAGACCACTATGAGAGGCGTCGCTGTAGATCACAAATCCTTCTCCCATAATCGGGAGAGCAAGGATCGGAGCTGTCATCAACCTTTGTTTCAGCTCTTCAAAACTGCTCTGACAAGTCTCACTCCAAATAAACATAACCCCTTTCCTGGTCAGACGTGTGAGGGGAGTGGAAAGCTTCGCAAAGCCTTCCACAAATCGACGATAATAGCCAGCCAAACCCAGAAAACTCCGCACCTCGGTGATAGTCGTCGGCCTCGGCCAATCTCGAATAGCATCCACCTTGGCCGGATCAACCGCCACTCCCGTAGCTGAAACTACGTGGCCCAAAAAGGCGACCTCCCAGAGCCAAAATTCGTACTTCTTAAGCTTGGCATACAGCTTCTTCTCTCGCAGAAGCTGTAGCACTGTCCTCAAGTGCTCCTCATGCTCCACATCACTCCGGGAGTAAATCAGTATATCATCAATAAATACTACCACAAACCGGTCCAAAAAGGGCTGAAATATCATGTTCATCAAATCCATAAATGCGGCAGGGGCATTAGTCAAACCAAATGGCATCACCGTAAACTCATAATGCCCATACCGAGATCTGAATGCCGTTTTGGAGATATCCTCGGCCCTCACCCTCAGCTGGTGGTAACCGGACTGAAGATCAATCTTCAAAATGCCGAAGCTCCCTGTAGCTAATCAAACAAATCGTCGATCCGCGGTAATGGATACTTGTTCCGGATGGTCACTTTGTTCAATTCCCTATAATCCACACACAGTCGAAGCGAACCATCATTCTTCTTCACAAATAAAACAGGCGCTTCCCATGACGAAACACTGGGTCTAACAAAACCCTTGTCCATCAGATCCTGTAGTTGCACCTTCAGCTCTCTCAACTCGGCAGGCGCCATCCGATAAGGGTCCTTCGAGATTGGCGTGGTTCCCGGGACCACATCAATCACAAACTCTATCTCCCTCTCCGGCAGCATAGTCGTCAACTCAAGGGGAAACACATCTGGAAACTCGCGGACAATGGGGATATCCTCGAGTCCCAGTGCCGCCGTAGGCACCTCCACAATAGTGGCCAGAAAGGCAGTGCAACCTCTGCTCAAGATCCGTCTAGCCCTCACCGAAGAAATAGTCGCTGCGAACAGCGTGCTCTGGCAACCTTTGAAGATAAACTCCTCCTGTCCTGGCTCGCGGAGAGTCACCATCCTCTCTCTGCAGTCAATAGTGGCAAAATACCGCGACAACCAATCCATCCCTAATACCATGTCAAAATCCTGGAGCTGCCGCAAGACAAGCAAGTCTACCGGCAAGATCCAAGGTCCCAACTGTACCGGGCAAGCCACACAATACTCCTCGACATGCAAAATATGATCTGGAATCTGAACCTCTAATGCATGTGACAATGACTCTATCTCTATACCATGAAGGGATGCAAATGCTCGACTAATAAAAGAATGAGATGCCCCAGTGTCAAACAAGGTACGAGTCCTAATGCCAGAAAGTAAGATAATACCTGCCACCAGCTGGTCGGCCGCTGAGGAGTCCGCTAATTGGGCGGCATATACTCGCCCGCTATAGAGTACCGGGACTTTATAGAGCGCACCGACCTCGCAAGATGGCGTGGTGCGGGGTTATCGCCTCGGGCGTGTTCCATATATGTTTACAGATGAGTTCGGGTTGAGTCGGATCGGCGTGGAAGCCCCAGCTGGAATCGGAGTTTTTTCGGGCATTGTGCGCCGTTAGAGGACTGGTTTGTCAGAGCTGCGACTCCACTGTTGTTTGCATAAAAATTGGGAAAGGTTTGGAACATGTGTATTTTCAGTTTATAGTGAAGTTCGGGAGGTTTCGGACTGGTGCGGAGACCCGAAGGTAAAAAGTGAGTTGGAGTCGGCAGATATGGGAGCCGGTTTTTTGATTGAGCACCTTGACTCTACGATTGAGCTTTTTGAGTGGGGAAAACTTTGGACATGTGTATTTTCAGATTACAGCGGAGTTCGGGAAGTTCCGGACTGGTGCGGAGGCCCTGAGGGCAAAAAGTGAGTTGGAGTGGGCTTAATTAGATTATTTAATTGATTAATTAATTTATTAGTGTTGGCTGTGGAGGAAATTAGAGAAAGAAATAGTAAAGAACGAAAAAAGAATTAAAAGAGAGTGTGTTTGGTGTATGATTGGATTTAGTGTTGGTGTTGGGAGAGTGTTGGAGGATTATGGGGCTCTTTACACCATGCACCATGCACCAACACTAATTAATTAAAGTGTCATATCATCACCTTCTCTAAATGAAGAACAGAGGAATTTTCCTCAAACAGAGGAATGAGAAGAAAGGGAAGGAGGAGAAGAAGAAGAAGAATTGAGGTGAGGAAAATGGGGATTTTGATCGTCTCGACGGTGCGGATCTATTGCTAGTAGCCGCGTGGTGCCGAGCGGAGCAAGCGTGCGTCGAACCTCTTGGAAGGTGCATTACAGTTTTTAGTGAGAGAGAGAATGCTCGAAATGAGCTTGGTATTGGTGTTGGAGGTTTGTGTGTGTGTGTGTGGGTTGGCTGTGGTCTTTGAGTAGAGGTGGACCGGCTGAGGGCGCTGCGCGGGCGCAGCATGGCCGCTGCGCAGGTGCGCGCTGGCGCGCATGGCGCCGCGCGGGAGTGCGCAGGGCGTCGCGCGGGCGCAGCCCGGGCGCTGCACAGGGACGCGCGGGCGCGCAGCAAGCGCGGGGCGCGCGCTGCTGTTGGCTTGGTGTTCCGGAACCCGAATGGGGATTCCGGAACAGGGTGTTGGGTACGGTACACCAAGGAGGGTACCGGTACCCCATCATGCAGGATGTGTTTTTTTGGGTTTTAAGCTTGGGCATTTCGGTAATTTTGCTTTCCTTCACCTGTTGACCGGATTGACCCCTCTTCTCTCTATATAAATGGACTCTCCTCTTCTCCCTTGGATACAGAGAAAAGGAAAAGAAAGAAAAGAAATGAGAGAAAGAAAGTGAAGGAAAAAGAAGAAAAGTAAGGAAAAGAAAAGAGAAGAAGATAAAGAGAGTGAGAGAGGTTGAGAGGGAGTTGTTTGTGCAGTTTATGTTCCTGCTGCTCGGAGTCGAGCGGAGCCGTGCGCGCGTCGGCCGCCCATGAGGTAAGTTGTCAGATTCGTTCAAGCTTGGGTTTTTGGATTGTAGATGGATTTTTGATAAGGCTTTGAGCTTGTTTGGATTATTCTTTCCATCTTTTGCACTTGTGAGTGAGCTTGTGGATTTTTCTTGGCGCGGAGCCAAGGTGTCGCGCACGGGCTATGAGCCGACCGTGGAGAGGTCCGGAGTGCGCGCGGATTTTTGTAGAGGACTCGAGAGGGTTGTACGAGCTTTCGGGAATATTTCCGAGGATCGTGATAGCGCGCGCGCGCGCGGCGCAGTTTTGGGTGTTTTCCGGCAGATTTCGACAGTGAGCGGACGACACTTCACCGACTTCAGCGTTTGCCTGCGGAATGCTTTTGAGGTGGGTTGGAATTTCTCCGAAATGTATGGAATGCCTTCTAAATCTTCTGTAAGCATGTTGATCATGTTTAGTCTATCTGTTTTATGCTTTATAAATCTGATAGTTGCCTAGAAAATTGTAGAAAAACTTTCCTGAGCCCCTGATATTTTTAGCGTGATCTAGAGGTGTCTTGACACTAGACTGCATGATTATTTTGCATTGGATTGGCATCTGAACCGTTTTAAAAATCTTCGGATATGTTTAATGAAAATCGGGCTTTGAAAAATGTTTCTAAAACTATGAGATCACCCAGAGGGGTTGAGTTGGTTCAGATTGCATGTATGCTCGTGCCAGAGGGCCGAGCGGATTTTTAGTGCATTGTGTGTTGAGTTTCTAGTGTCTTGAGAGTTGCATTTCCTGGTTGGGATTGTCGAGTTCATTGTAGATCATGGGTCGTATTTTTGATTTAGTCGTGGAGGTTTCTCGACTTCGCCGTGGGTTGTGCATTATCAGATTAAGTCGTAGAGAGTTCTCCGACAGATTATGTGAGGATTTGGGCATTTCCCGATTGAGTCGTGGTTTCTTTTTCCGACTGAGTTGAGCTGTTGAGCTTTTGAGTTTCCGATCTGTTTGATCGTGGATCATAGCCTGCATGTGCCGCTTATGAGACAGTTGAGACTGATGAGATACTTGAATTCGGTGGGGTCGCTCCCCTCGAGCTACGCCCCGGGTGCGTGTTGTTGATGCGCCTAGTTGATATACTAGTGTCACGCCCCGGGGTTTAAACATGCGGAAGAAAAGTCACCGTTTAGCTCTCAATTTTGCATATACTTTTTTTTTTTGAAACCGTTCTTCCCCAGTGCGTGCCCAGACCCGCCGCATATACAAATTCACTCTGCAAACGGGCAGAGTCTCCTTTGTATATGCACGGCGTCCCGACTACAATAATCATATCATCATACCTTTAACCACACTAGTTCAATCGTCGAATACATAAAACCATTTTCCATAAGTAATAAAGAGGCCGACTGTTTTTGAAAGGATAAAACCGCAGGGTTTGAAAGCGGTGTCCACACGACACCCAAGTTTTATAAAGTCATTTTGTTGGGTTATATGAAATAAGGATCTAAATAGGGGAAAAAACACCTAGAGGGGGGTGAATAGGTGTAAACGTATAAACACTCAAAAATCGTTGCGATAAAAACCCAATGCGGAAATAAAAATAATACGCAAGATTTTTACGTGGAAAACTCCATCACCGGAGTAAAAAACCACGGGACCGATAACACGGCAGAAATCCACTAGAATTAAAACACGTACAAGGTGATTTACCGTACACACTTACGACTCAACCTTTTCCATACGCTCCTAGAGGATCTTCTCCGCTCGCTCCACGACGCTTCTCGAATCCACGATCTGCGCCCAACGCCGAATCCACGGCGTCCAACGTCGAATCCACGACGTCCGACCGAATCCACGGTCTTCACCCAATAGCACCCTTCGAATCCACGAACGTGCCTCGCTCCGAATCCACGAGAGCGGTTGAACCTTGAATCCACAAGGACACGCGAATCCACGCGCCGATTTTTGGGGTAAATCGTTGTTTTTGGTGGTGATGATCCGCCGAATACTTAGATCAAAGATAGATCGGAAATACCATCTAAGTATTCATTAGTTTGATTCAACTCAAGATGTGAGTATGAAAACCTAGAATCAAACTAATCAATATAGATGAAGAAACATAGAGTATTCTCTAATGATTTCCTTTCTTCTCTATATGTGGATCTAGAGCCGTATAAGATGATATATGAAAATGACGGCTATGTGGATTATTTTGGATTCCCCCTAGAAAAAGAGTCATAGGGTCTATTTATAGGTTAGAAACCCTAGGAAGGAGATAAGAATCAAAAAAACCTAACATTTCTGGAAATTTGACGGACGGCGATCGATCGGATTTGGGCGATCCGGATTGCAGTAGCAATAAAGACAGGTTTCCAGGAATAATCACACATTCGGGATCCGGATCGGTATTGTCTGATCCGGATCGTTCATACAATTCAGAAAACTCAACGTTCGGGATCCGGATCGTGAGATGTTGCGATCCGGATTGAAGTATTGTATGAAACAACAACCTTCGGGATCCGGATCGCTGGCTCTGATCCGGATCCTGAACATGTCCGAACACCAGTTTTTGATGTTTATTCAATGAAAGATTCTTCCAAGTGTTTCTACACTACAAGAATTATTCGGATCACACAAAATCTTTAGTTAAAACATACCTGATCCTTTTGAATTCTTCTTTCTTGAGATTGAGTTAAATGATCCAACTTCCTTCACCTTCAATCTTCAAGACTTGAGACTTTCACGAAACTATGCCAACTTAAATTCCGTAACAATCTCCCCCTTTGGCGGTTTCGTGAACAAAACACAGATCCACTAAAGAAAATTCAAAAAGATATTTTTGTTGCTATCACCATACAACAAAAATTTACAATGGAGATCCAAAAATTTAAAAAACATGAGATAAACTCCTAAAACAGACTCTAGACTTAGACATCTGTACTCTCTGCACAAAGAAATCATTCTTGACAAAAAGAGATCGTTAGATACCTCAAGAATATTTAGCATACAAAACCTAGTACAGAGATAGAGTTTATCTGATCATCATGACATTTGAGAATTCAGTATGTAAGAGAATCATAGTCAAAAGCCAACATATCTTCTATGCAATCAAAAACCAAATGTCATAAAATGTTAGTCCAACATCAACTTGTTAGTCATATTACATGCCCAAATAGTTAGTCGAATAGTTAGTAGAGACATGCAAACAATCACAAGATAAAAACCAAAGTTGAAGTTGAAGTGATACTTACCTTGATGTATACAAAATTTTCACATCAGCATTGTTCATCATTGTACCTTGATGCAGTCATCATTGTTCATCATTGTACCTTGATGTATACAAGATCACAATTTTCACAATATCATTGTTCAAGTTCTCTAAACTCTCTCTCCCCCTTTTTGTCACAAACAAAGCCAAAATTACCAAAAATTGAAGGAGAGTTAAAAATTTCAAAGAAAATGTTCCGAAATTTAAGAACTAGAACTAAGATTAAGTCCTAAAACTGAAAAAACCTGCACAAGAAAAGGTTAAAAATCTGCAAAAGAATAAAAAGAAGGGAATCAGTCATCAGATTCGGAGTCTTCAGAGCTCGTGCAGCCCATCTTAGAAAACATCTTTTTCACCAGCTTGTTCATTGAATTGACCTTCTTAGTTATGGTAATGTGAGCTGCCGTGATGAGCTCGAGCTCATTGGAGATTCTTGTCTGGCCTTCGAAATCGTTCCTGCTCAACAGATAATCGTTGTTGTTCTTTGTAGATGGATGAGACTGATGCTTCATCCGCTGGTGTGGGTGCTGGTTGTGATGGTGACGCGGAAGTGCCGCTACTAGGTTTCGTTCCGCACGGAGGGACTGGAGTGACATGGGGCAATTTGTGAAGTGACTTCACAACGGTGGACTCATCGATCATACCCAAACATTGATGATAAGTCGGTGAGGTAATGTCAACCTGAAATTTCTTCAAGATCCCTCATTATAATCAGTGAAATGGAATTCTTTCTGTGGGATGAGGGTGCTCAACATATCTTGTCATTCTATTCCAATAATTTATGGAATGTTGATATTCAATCCCATTGCCTCAGACGGATGTCCTAAGAGATACAAAATAGCATTCGATCCATCTCAAGACTTTCGTCTGCATATTTGGAAGGATATTGTAACCAGTGATGAAGTTTAGAAATCGGTACTCAAGACGAAGTTCCTTGGATCTGATCGATTTCTCCGTTGATTGCGTTCCTTCCAAACAAATTCCCTTTATAACCATTTGCCACACAGTGTTCGTCAAAACCTTTCCCTTCAAGTAATTAACTCCTGTCTTGCTGGCAGGCATTCCCAAAACCTCGCCAATCAATTGTGGAGTAATTTTGAATCTTGTGCCTTGGATGTTCGTGTAAAATTCCATTGGACCGTTTTCAATTTCACGAAGGTTGCCGTGCATTTGTATAGAAGGCCCTTACAAGATGCAGACAGTATCCAAGCACTTCTGGAAATCGACAAACTTGAATAAGGTTTGCTTGTTCAATCAGAACGCCAAACTCAGGAGAGTGATCTCGTAGAGCCTCAATATTGACATGCCTCTCACCAATGCATTCACGATTCTCAAATGCCCTTAGGCGATCCGCATTAACGAACACTTGTTCCTCCCGAGGTGGAGAATCCGGAATAATCAGTTCGTTAGACATGAAACCTCGTGCTCGTCCAAACCGTCGAGCGAGTCGTTTCCTTTTCACCGAGATGGTTGGTGCAGTCATAGGTGCTTTACCTTTGTCCATGGGTGCTTTTTCTTTCGATGCATCGGACGCTTTTCCTTTTGAACCATCAGACGCCTTTTGTTCAGGCAATGAGTCATCATCATCTGTCAATTCAGTCCAATCTACCTCGTGACAATCTACTTCTGTGTCGCTGATCACATGAAACTCACCCTTTTGTTGTGTTTTCTTAGCTCTTTTTAACTTGTTTGTGGCCCGAGTGTGCACCATAGTGACCAATAAAAGAATGATCCATGAGAATCCCATTGATCCAAGTGCTTTAAGAAGATTAAAATCATGTGAGCAACAACTCAAGAACACATGAGAAAATTGTTAATTTTCAAAGATTTGAAAAAAAATGTACCCAAACAATCATAATCATGTAGAGAGACTAAGAATCAAATTAGTTTTGCAAAAGGACTTTTAAAAATAGATCAATTGCATGATTTTCGAAAATCCTTATTATATGCCCTAAAACCGAAATTTTAGAAATCGATGCCTAAAAATCCGTTAATCAGGAGAATACCTAGCATATAATCAAAACTAATCTACCCAGAGTTCTTATTTCAAAAGAAATTTGATCAAAACCATCCACAAACAAAGTTGATTCCAAGAAATTCATCACGTTTGAGGAGGAAAAGAGAAAAACAGTGAAAAACCGAGATTTTGATCAATAAAACTTACTTGGAGTTGAAGAACTTGAGTTTGAAAGCTTCCAGGAAGGATGAAATCTAGAGAGAGAGGCTCTGGAAACTTTGGAACAAAAGATTGGAGTAAAAGAAATCAAAACCCTTTTGTTCTTTATAAAACCCTAGCCGCGATCCGGATCAGTTCATGATTGCGATCCGGATCGGCTGCCCGCAGTGAGAACTGCGTTCGGGATCCGGATCGGCAGGTCCAATTCGGATCGTCAGCCCGCAAAAGAATACCTGCGTTCGGGATCCGGATCATCTTGCCCGATCCGGATCGGCTCCAACTTTTTCTTTAGAAAATTTCAGAGAAATTCAAGAAAAACCAGAAAAGATTGTAAGCACAAATGTGTATCAACTTTAAACAAAAATCATCGTTTCATACAACAAGAATTAGATTATGCCAAATCTATCAATAATATCCAAAAATGAAACGAGAATTTACAAAAATTAAATCCCTTAAGTTGAACACCTTCAATTACATCTAACTTGATCTTATGAGTAATGCCTTTATCAAATCATCAATTCAGTAAAGAAAATGAAATACAAAGATCAATAGATGTTTGAAATCCCAAATATAGTAGATAATGTATCTAGACAATCTGTTGAAGAGAGTGGCTCTTTGAGCATCTTTCTTTAAAAACCCACCTTATACCAACCTTGAAATTTGACGAAGTCAAGTATTTCAACATGCATTTTACTTAATCAAAATTTGAACAACCATGCTTGGTATACATGTGGTAGCTGCACACAATACTCGGACGACCGAGGTGGTAGCTCTTTCCTCCATGTGGTGGTAGTTTTCACACTCCTCATTGGGATGTAACTCTTTCCACATCTTTTGAGCATTTTACTTTTCTATGACTCCCCCTCAATTGGCTATCAATTATTTAAGATATAAAGTATTCAACCAATATTGATCTCGATTTCATACTCGACTAAGCAGTCAAATAAGATAATGACTATACCAAGAGATCATTGAGAGAGAGAAATTGACTTTGATCACTTAGAAGATGATTTAATTAACATAAATGATCATTGCAACAGTGAAATATTATGATGGCAAAAGCATAATAAATTTCTAAATGTGCGAAAAGATGCAATTAAAGTCAATTATGATCTATGCTCAATTAATGTCCTATGTACAAACATAGATAATGAACAAAACAAAAACAAATACAAAACCTATCCTAAGCAAAGGTTTCAAAAAGAAGTTTATTTCAAGGAAAGCATTCCAATTGCTTTTCGTAAATGAATAAAACGTTTTTGATCCAAAGGTTTGTTAAAAAGTCAGCCAATTGATCCTCAGTTGAAATATATGAAAGTTGAAGAGTATTTGATTCAACTAGCTCTCTAAGAAAATGATATCTAAGTTCAATGTGTTTTGTTCTAGAGTGCAACACAGGGTTTTTAGAAATATTAATTGCACTTGTGTTGTCACAAAGAATTGTTACCGAAGATGCTGAAATGCGGAAGTCGCTCAATACGCTTTTCATCCAAATGAGTTGAGTTGAGCAACTTCCAGCTGAAATGTATTCCGCTTCGGCAGTCGAGAGTGCTATGCAATTCTGCTTTTTACTGTGCCATGCAACAAGGCAATGGCCAAGATAGAAGCATGCACCACTCGTGCTTTTCCGATCATCCACTGATCCTGCCCAATCGGCATCTGAGTATCCAACAATATCCAGACTTGTTCCCATAGGATACCAAATTCCGAAATTAATTGATCCTTTGATGTACCGGATGATCCGTTTCACCGCTTTCAGGTGAACCTCCTTTGGTGCTGATTGATATCTCGCGCAAATCCCAACACTAAAGGATATATCCGGGCGACTAGCCGTGAGGTAAAGTAGACTTCCAATCATACTTCTATACAGTTTCTCGTCTACATTCTCATTATGTGATTCACTTCCAAGTCCCTTGTGGCTAGTTCCCATTGGAGTTGGAAAATCTTTACAATTTTCTAGATCAAACTTTTTGACCAACTCCATTGCATACTTGGATTGACTCAAGTGAATACCTTCATCATTTTGTTTAATTTGCAATCCAAGAAAATAAGTCAATTCGCCCATCATGGACATCTCAAATTCGCTTTCCATGGTCTCCGCGAATTTAGAAGCATCATTATCTCTTGTTGCGCCAAATACAATGTCATCGACATAGATTTGTGCTACAATGAAATTGCTTTGATAATGCTTCACAAAGAGAGTCCTATCAGCTCCCCCTCGAGTATAGCCCTTCTCCAAAAGGTGCTTTGTTAACCTTTCGTACCATGCTCGCGGTGCTTGTTTCAGACCGTAAAGAGCCTTTTTCAAACGAAAAACATGGTTAGGTTGTTTATGATCTACAAAACCTTTCGGTTGAGCCACATAAACTTCCTCATTTAAAAAACCATTTAGAAATGCGCTCTTAACGTCCATTTGAAATAATTTGATTTTAAAATGACAAGCAATAGCAAATAGTATACGAATGGACTCGAGTCTAGCTACAGGGGCGAATGTTTCGTCAAAGTCTATACCTTCTACTTGAGAATAACCTTGAGCAACTAATCGTGCCTTGTTCCTGATGATAGTACCATCCTCATTTTTCTTGTTCTTGAAGATCCATTTGGTACCTATCACATTATGTTGCTTTGGAGGCTTCGTTAATTCCCAGACTTTGTTTCGCTCAAATTGATGGAGCTCTTCCTGCATTGCTTTAATCCAGTAGTCATCCTGAAGAGCTTCATCTATGTTCTTTGGTTCGATTAAAGATACGTAGCAAGCGAATCCACAAACCAACTGCTTCCGAGTTCTAACTCCTTCTTGTGGATCTCCAATGATGTTCGATTCCGGATGATCCTTGGAGATTCGTAATGTTTGTTGAAACGGAGTACTCGGAGATACATGAGATGATTCCTGCACATCAGATAAACTAGAAGAGCCATTAGATGCATCATTAATATTGGAAGTATTATCATGAGAAGATGCACTAGCATGAGAATCATCATCTAGAGAGATATCGAGGGTAGATTTTCCAGATCCAAAGTGAAAAGCTTCATCTACTTTAACATTTATAGATTCTACGATCGTCTTAGATTCAATGTTAAATACTCGATATGCTCTGCTATTCGTAGAATAACCCAAAAAGATCCCTTCATCACTTCGAGAGTCGAACTTTCCAAGATTTTCACGGTCACGTAAAATGTAACATCGACTCCCGAAGATACGAAAGTATTTGATATCCGGTTTTCTACTAAACCACAGCTCATATGGTGTATTTAAAGTTCCTGGGCGCAAGTAAACTCTATTAATGACATAGACAGCGGTGTTCACGGCTTCAGCCCAAAAATGTATCGGTAAATTCCGGCTATGAAGCATCACACGCGCCATCTCTTGTACAACCCTGTTTTTGCGCTCAACAACACCATTCTGCTGAGGTGTATAGGGTGCCGAGAATTCATGTTTAATGCCATTTGAAGTGCAAAAATTAATCAATGAATTTTGAATTTATGAATTCTCCGCCTCTATCACTTCTAACACGAATGATCTTTTCATTCTTTTCAATCATAATACGATGGCAAATCTCATGAAAAGAGTCAAACGTATCAGCTTTCTCTTTTAAAAATGCTACCCAAGAAAACCTAGAGAAATCATCAACCAATAAGAAAATGTACCATTTACCTCCCAAAGATGGTTGACGGGTCGGCCAAAAGAAAAAGAAGAAAAGAAAATAGTCTACATAAACTACACAAGATTTAATCGTAGAACGATTAAAGACAAGGAGGGGTTTCACCTTTGCATACCCAAACCTTTTGAGTTTTGGAGTATGTTGGCAATGGTTGAGAAGTTTTCCTTGATGAAGACGTCTTGCATGATTGGTCTTTTTCTTTTGTCATCGTCTTATTTGAAGTACTACCAATGTCCTTTTTTTTAGGAAAATCCTTCTTTGAATTCCGGGGAGTGAACTTATTGGTAGTAGTTGCAAGATGTGGTTGATTTGATCTTTGAGCTCCAATCTTGTAATTTCTTTCAATGTGCCCTGCAAAATTACAACGAAAACATACCTTTGTGCTTGACGATTCTGAAGGGGATGAAGTAGGCTTGTTGTCGTTGGTTGTCATGATTTCCGGTGTCGGAGGAGGAGATACCGACTGAGGCACAAAGACTGTCCCAACCGAACTAAAATTGTCTTCAGTTCGATTATATCCGAGGCCGAACTTGTTTGTTTGACCAAGACCAAGAAGTTTATCCAACTTACTCCTTCCTAAAGAAAATTGCTGTAAGTCATCCTTGAGTTGGCAAATGGTCTCTGTCATTTCCAATTTTTCCCGTCGGGCCTCGCCGTAGAGCTTCAAGAAATAGTTCGCTTTGTTCACCATATCTATATAGTTCTTCTCGAGTTGCTCATTGGACTCTTGAAGGGAAACATTTTCCTTTATCAGATTATCCCTTTCCACTTCAAGATCGGTCGAGAGAGAAGTTACCCTTTTTACTTCTTCTTCGAGATCCTGCAATCTCTCTCTCAACCCCTTGTTTTGTTTAGCCGGTTTCTTTAAATCCCGTAAAGATCTGTGATAGGCTAGAGCAAAATCTTCACCTTCCGAATCATCCGATTCATTGTCCGTTGCATTCTTTTCAACAGTGGAGTTGGACAACGACTCGGATGTACTTGCCATAAAGCACATGAAGGGTGAAGATACGGACGCGTGGAATGCGGTGGAGCTCTTTTCTTCATCACTCGAAGACGACTCATTTGACGTTGAGTTGTCATCCCAAGTGACGACTTGCATCGCCTTCTTCTTTGCCGGATACTTGTTAGGACACTCCGTTGCAATGTGGCCGTAGCCTCGACATTTGAAGCATTGTAGTTGTCCTTCTGAACTTTTCTTATCCTTTGAGAAGTTCTCTTGCTTTCTTGACTTGTAACTTAAAGTACCCTTGCCTTTGTTCGACTTTCCGAAGGATGGAGATTTGCTTGAATTACCCCTTCGAAAGTTGCGGCGAAACTTCCTTGTCAAGAGAGCGAGCTGCTTCTCAAATTCCTCCATAGAAAGGTTCTCGTCATCGTCTGAGGAGGATATATCCGCGTCTTCTTCCTTAGTTGTTTTCAACGCATAACCTGAAGACTTAGAAGTGGATGCCTTTCCAGAAGAATTGTTAGTAGTAAATGTCATTTCATAAGTTTGTAATGAACCAACTAATTCTTCTACACGTATTTCGTCCGGGTGTTTAATAGTTTCAATGGCTGTAACCTTTGGGCGAAATCGTTCAGGAAGAGTTCTTAAGATCTTTCTTACAATCTTAAATTCTGGAATCTTCTCTCCCAGGTTAGCACATGAGTTTACGATATCTTGCAATCGTGTATAGTAGTCCGTGAAAGATTCATTTTCTGCCATCAAGATAGAGTCAAACTTGCTCGTAAGCATTTGCAGTTTCTGAATCTTCACGAGGTTAGTTCCCTCATGTGTAACCTGAAGAACATCCCAGATTTCTTTCGCAGTCTCACATGCCGAGACGCGAGAGAATTCAGTTTGAGATAAGGCATTAAAAATAGCATTAATTCCCTTGCCATTGTAAGAAGATGAATCTAACTCTTCCTTGGTCCATTTCGACCTAGGTTTTAAGGTGCGAACATCACCAATAAATTCAGTTGGATTAGACCATCCTAATTCAATTGATTGCCACACCCGTTCGTCGATGGAAATTAAAAAGGCTTTCATCCGCACTTTCCAGTACGCATAATTTGTTCCATCGAAGAACGGGGGTCGGTTGATGTTTCCACCTTCAACCATTGTTTACAACCCTATTCCTGCTCCGATACCACTTGTTGGGTTATATGAAATAAGGATCTAAATAGGGGAAAAAAACACCTAGAGGGGGGTGAATAGGTGTAAACGTATAAACACTCAAAAATCGTTGCGATAAAAACCCAATGCGGAAATAAAAATAATACGCAAGATTTTTACGTGGAAAACTCCATCACCGGAGTAAAAAACCACGGGACCGATAACACGGCAGAAATCCACTAGAATTAAAACACGTACAAGGTGATTTACCGTACACACTTACGACTCAACCTTTTCCATACGCTCCTAGAGGATCTTCTCCGCTCGCTCCACGACGCTTCTCGAATCCACGATCTGCGCCCAACGCCGAATCCACGGCGTCCAACGTCGAATCCACGACGTCCGACCGAATCCACGGTCTTCACCCAATAGCACCCTTCGAATCCACGAACGTGCCTCGCTCCGAATCCACGAGAGCGGTTGAACCTTGAATCCACAAGGACACGCGAATCCACGCGCCGATTTTTGGGGTAAATCGTTGTTTTTGGTGGTGATGATCCGCCGAATACTTAGATCAAAGATAGATCGGAAATACCATCTAAGTATTCATTAGTTTGATTCAACTCAAGATGTGAGTATGAAAACCTAGAATCAAACTAATCAATATAGATGAAGAAACATAGAGTATTCTCTAATGATTTCCTTTCTTCTCTATATGTGGATCTAGAGCCGTATAAGATGATATATGAAAATGACGGCTATGTGGATTATTTTGGATTCCCCCTAGAAAAAGAGTCATAGGGTCTATTTATAGGTTAGAAACCCTAGGAAGGAGATAAGAATCAAAAACCTAACATTTCTGGAAATTTGACGGACGGCGATCCGGATCGGATTTGGGCGATCCGGATTGCAGTAGCAATAAAGACGGTTTCCAGAAAATCACACATTCGGGATCCGGATCGGATTGTCTGATCCGGATCGTTCATACAATTCAGAAAACTCAACGTTCGGGATCCGGATCGTGAGATGCTGCGATCCGGATTGAAGTATTGTATGAAACAACAACCTTCGGGATCCGGATCGCTGGCTCTGATCCGGATCCTGAACATGTCCGAACACCAGTTTTTGATGTTTATTCAATGAAAGATTCTTCCAAGTGTTTCTACACTACAAGAAGTATTCGGATCACACAAAATATTTAGTTAAAACATACCTGATCCTTTTGAATTCTTCTTTCTTGAGATTGAGTTAAATGATCCAACTTCCTTCACCTTCAATCTTCAAGACTTGAGACTTTCACGAAACTATGCCAACTTAAATTCCGTAACACATTTCGAAATCCATAAATCCACAGGGTTTTGAAAACGGTGCCCACACGACACCCAGGTTTTGCAAAACTATTTCGAAATCCATAAATCCACAGAGTTTTGAAAACGGTGCCCACTCGACACCAACATTTTTCAAATCATTTTCGCAATGTTTTCTTTCTTTTTCTTTTTGGTTTGAAGACGGCCAACAAGCAGATAGTAAACTAAACATTCATCCACAGAGTTTTATAATAACCCCAACATCCAAGTCAACCCCACAAAAGTATCACACCCGCATAGCTACTAACAGATAATGAAATAAGCACAAGGAGAACTAACCACAGTCTGTAGCCTCGAAGGGCCAATAGACCTCTCATCGCGGCCTCACCGTCGCCCTAGCTCTCACCCCTGACTGAACCTGTCACAGAGTGGGGAGTCAGCGACACAAGATACAACGTATGAAAAGCATGAAGGGCTATAACTAGAGCAAACTGTAAGAAAAATCAGAGCAACCGCCCTCATCATCGTGCAATCGACAGTAAAATGCACTAAGGGCTAAAAGCAAGGCAAACCACAGCAAAACCCTCCCCCTGTACAATCCAAACCCGGGCACCTACCCCAAGAACCCCGCCGAGCACCTATCTCGGCAAATCGCACCGGGCACCTGCCTCGGTGTCACCTCGAGCACCTGCCTCGGCACCGCTCACACCCCCCACCCATGAGGGCCCCCATTACGTCACCCACATGTGGGGTACACGGGTCAACGTACCACTTTTCCGGAAAAGCACACCCTCGCAGTGGCCAAACCGCTGGTGTGCGTGTAGCAACCTCGAGCATCGACCGAGCACCAACCTCGGCCAACCAGACCGAGCACCTACCTCGGTAAACTAGACCGAGCACCTGCCTCGGCAATCACCCAGAACATGCTGTATCATCGAGCACCACGACCCTCAGTCGCCATAAATAGGATGATAATAAACACATAAGCATATACGGGGGTTAGCAATATTTTAACATGTCAAACCTTTGCTCTTACCAATTACCCTCGTTTCCTGACTCAAGAACTGTCGGGAGAGGAACTCACCTTTCGACGTCCGACTGGTCACACCGATCACCGTCCTCATCGCTAGCATGCTCCAAACAACCCTACTGTTGTTCGGAGAGGGCGAACTGCCCGTCCAGTCTCCCACCGCGACGTTCATTAATCCGGAGGTCCACGTCACCCCCACTACCCCTTACAAGATGAATATAACAATAACGGAAACATGCACAAAGAGGTTCTAAGGGGTACCCACCTCGAAGCAAGTCGAACGAAACACCTGGAACGCTCCGCGCCCTCGAACGACAATCGGTCCTAAAAGAAAGTCCCCAGAAAGTATAGATCAGTAACAATCAAGTTTTCTTCGAACCAAAACGTGTATAATCCGACACCGCCGATGAATCGACCATTTTGCCGATTAACGGGTCGAAAAGCAAGGATCTGTTCAATGGGAGTCAACTGATTCTGAACGAAAGGATCGAAATTCAAGTGAACGCTGTCCCCAACAGCCTTCCATGCTACAATTACCTTTGGACCCCCGGACTTTGCCAAATTGCATAACAGCATGCCATTTCACGCCTTTTTCTCTTGCATTTCATTTAGGAATGCTTTCAAACTTAACCAAGGCCACCAGTAGGTGGGCCTCGACGCTCTAAACACCGTGCTCACCATTTGAGAGCGACGCGGAACCTAAGGACAACTTCGGACCATGACTTTCTTGCTAACATAGGCTTTAATGCATTTTTAACTCCTCGACTCGACCAAAGCAAAAACTAGGGTGAGCTTCGCGTCCAGTGACCCCAAAATAGCCAGGAGCTCACTATCGCGACTTCGCAAACTGCCCCAAACAGACCCATGGCCATTCAACCAACATAGAGCTTAATATTGCAAAAACTTTAAACCTACTTGTGCAAATTCAAAATAATTTGGAGCATTCACCTCTAGACAGTACCAGGACACGGGCTTGCTCTGTTGCAACGCAAAACCTGCTGGATCAAGTAGATCCAAACCCTTTGCTCTCTAACTCTACAACAATGCCCCACACACACTTCCACCCAGATAACTTTTGATCTGAAGTGAGCATTGAGCTCAGGGAAAGACATGGAACAACTTTCATGTTTTGCCCGAAGCCTAATTTTACATTAATGTTCATTTAGGCATTATGTCGAACACTTGGTGTGCATAATTTAATAACAAGTAACCAAGCTTGGCCCAAGCTTGTTCTCTGCAGAGGGGCTACCTGGGGGCTTCTAAGATGAATGAAACTCTGATACTAGGTTGCAGCAACTTTCTTATCCAGTTTTGATCAAGATTGCCCCTCGGTTGGCCGGAAAACAAGAAAAGAAAAACGGGGAAGATGAAGCTTATGCTTCGAAAATGGTGACCACCCATCCAGGGGTTCTGGGCCTCAACCACTTGCACCAAAAGGTGCAACATATCCCCACGAACTCATCTGCACCCATGCCCGGCGACAGGACACGGCGGCGACGGCGGTGGCTCAAGCTCAACCCGAGCTTCACCAACAATGGTGGATTTCCACCGAGGTAGCATGAAGCCCATGCAAGTGCAATACTAAGTTTCTCTTGATCCCAGAAAAATTCCCGACCTTGCTTTACCCGTTTGCAACGGCCGGAAAGCCGGCCACCGCGGCATGAACCCAAGCTCGGGTCACCCATAGCACCCGCGGTTTCGGGCTGCATGGATGCCATGCAAAGGCATGGATGGAGTCCTATAACTCCCAGAAATATTTCTGGCCATGTGCCCGGCGTCGAGGAGCGACGCCGGCGCCGGAGCAAGAAGCTCGGCCATGGTGCAAGAAACCCGAAAACTAGGGTTTAGGTTTGCACCGTACAGAGACAACCAAACTCCACCAAATTTGGTGGAGATGATCGTCATCTCCTACAGTCTTTTCCCATCATTTTTTCTTTTCGTTTGAGCCCTTGGTTGCGAAGATCAAACGCGGCGGAGCGAGTTAGGGTTCCGGCGGGTGCAACTCCCCCGCCGGCAACCGGGTGCATCTCCGACGATGGGATATGGCAGGGTTGGTCCCTATAAGCTAAGGAAGATGCTCTAAATGTCTAGGTTGCAATAAAAAAAGAGGATGAAGAGATCCCACCTTCGTCGGATCCGAGGAAGAAGGAGTTGGCCGAGGCTTCCTCCCCGGCGTCGGCAGGCCACGGGCTCCTCGGGCCAGTCTTCTAAGTGACCGAGGATGCTCCTAAGAGACTCCAAACTTGAGTTGTTGCGATTCGATGGCCTCCCCACACAACTAACCCGAGATCAAGAGCCAAGGGTTCTTTGTTCTTTGCTTTTTCCGGCGACGGGGACTGTGGCCGCGGCGCTAGAGCGTGGTGAAAGTGCAGAGGAAGAGGAGAGGACGTGGTTGCGGCTGCGGCTACCAGGGGGGCTGCGGCTAGGGTTGTTCCAAGGGTGCCCTAGGTTTCAAGTGTATAATGCAACAATATGCAAAAAGACCCCTCAACAAGCATTCCTTGGAGCTAGGTCCCTCACTGGGACTTTATTTCATATCTAGGTCCCTCTCCAAAAGATCTCATTGGATTCCACACATAAATTTGCGAGGACTTTTATGCAAATACTCCGTTTTTCGCCGCTTTTCATGCTTTTCGAGGCCACCGGGTCGTCAAACAGAAAAACGGACACCACCACAACGTCCGGCTCGACGAGATCTATAGAGTAGTGATTTTGGTTTGTCGTATTCGGTCCCCTATAATTTTAGAATCCATCGCAAACGATAAAAAAGACAGTTCTGCATGCTTTACGATGCTTCCGGCTCGTCAAACGGAAATTTGGTCAACTCCACCGCGCTCAGAACGACGACGCCATTCAAATTGACTACCTAGATCGTCAGATTCAGACTCCAGACAGTCGATCGGCCGACGTTGGCTAGCGAGGGAATTAAATCAGGGGGGGTTACTATTCATTCCCTATTCACTTAAGTCGCGGGTCCCAATAGTTTCCTTGCTAAGTTCAGGACGATCCAACCGTCGGATCGACAAACGGTCTATACTATTTTCACTCGATTCGATGAGACGGTCGCACTGGAGACCTCAGATTTCCGAGATTAGACTCGGATCGGAAAGGCGGAATTTGTGCTTCGGAAACTGTGCCATCCGCACACCGGTATACACACCACTAAGGTTAAATTTTGTTTCCTCGCACACATTCACACCTGAAAACACTCTTTAAACCAACTCAGATTTCTCGAGTATTACATCACTCACACCTTAAAAGAAGTTTCGTCCTCGAAACTTAAACACCCCAAGACTCCAATAAGTGGGGAAAGGGCCCAAGCATGCCCGACTTGTGCTCCCAAATGGCTTCTCGCCCCCCCCTCGTGATGCCCAAACTCACAGCTTTTGAGTTTGGCCTACACTCTCTGGTCCCTGCAAGTCTGCAAGGTCACTCCTAAACGCTCCTCGCCCGTACGCGAGTTGATCCAAGAAGGGTCTGAACATTCCGTTCATCATACCAAAGGGGAAAACCACACTAATACCCTCACAAAGCTCCAGGATGTGCCAACAAAGCAAGCCGGGTACTGCCTACAAATAGTCCTCCTTTGAGAACGACGAATCTTCCCGGCACCAACACGGGCCACTTCCACCCGTTACCAACACGGGCCACTTCCACCCATTACCAACACGGGCCACAAGCTCGGGGCATAACCACCATCCCTGATTGTCCTCTCCGACTGTCCGTGCTACCGAGGCGACGGTCAAAACTAAAGCTAGGTTTCAGCTCTAAGACCTACCACAAGGTCTACCCCACAGAACAAGCTGCATGTAGGGCATCCTAGCCGAAAGTGACCAATGCCAGAGCGCCATGTAGTCGACAACCCCCGCTGACCTACACTGCTTCTCAATCAATAGCCTCGCAACCCAAAATCCTCAAGACTATGCCTTGGTCATGGGAAGTTGGCGACAAAAACCAAGAAATACGGTCCTACTTCCGTCTTGGCACCGAAGAGGTGCGACACTCTGATTAACTCCTACCGCTCGGTCCCAATCCGTTGCCCCTCCAAGCACCGTTGTAATGACACGACTTTTCTAGTGATATTTTACCCTCCTGCTAATAGAGTGTAAGTTAGAGAAAATTAAATTATCAAGATCTTAGAGTTGACTAACATGCGGAGCGGGTATTTTTCGGTGATAGAGCTCGAAAAATGATGAACGGCGGTGCAATCGGATCCAAAATCCGATTTATGGATCTCCCGGAATGGGGTTTTGAAGGTCGCGGTAATTGTGGGGTGCATCGAAATCCGTGCAAAAGATCTGGCACGCTTTTCGAGGAATCTTAGAATTATCCTTAAGGAATTATCTTTAAGGAATTATCTCCAAAGGGATTATCGATAAGGAATTATCCTTAAGGAATTATCTTTAAGGAATTATCTCCAAAGGGATTATCGATAAGGAATTATCCTTAAGGAATTATCTTTAAGGAATTATCTCCAAAGGGATTATCGATAAGGAATTATCCTTAAGCAATTATCTTTAAAGATTTATTGCGAAGGATTATCTGTAAGGAATTAATTAATTAACGAATTAATTAATTAGAGGCAAAGATATCCGAGGAGGATTTTGACGGTGCGTACGTATGAAATAAAATAAAAAGGGATAAATAAATAACGAGATTTATTTATTCCCCGTATACCAAATGGAAACCCTAATTTAAAATACCGCCTCCTCAAACCCTCCTCTTTCGTGCGTACCGAAAACCAAACGAAACCCTAGTTAAAAAGAGAGAAAGGAAAAGAGAGAAAAGAAAAGGAAACCCTAACCGGAGGAGAAAAAAGGGAAAGAAGGAGAAAGCGGAGGAACCCGATCGCCCCGATTGACGTCCGGAGACCGGAGAACGAGACGCCATCATCTACGGGGAGCGGATCCGGATCTCCAACGCCGCAAGAACCAAGATCGGTTCTTTATTTCCGATAGATTGAGGTTAGTGGTCGTTAACCCTTTCGTAGAATTAATCGGGGGTTTTCCGTGTTCTTGTAAGGTCGTTTTAATTGGTACATCGATCGCGGATTTTTGTCGGGTTTTGATCCATATTTTATTCTCGTTCTTGATCGAGGGTGATCGATGGTTTTTATCGAGTTTAATCGATGATTTTGAATCGGTTTCTTTTATCGGGCTTCCGATTGACATTTTGGTTGCTCGTCGATCGTTGGTTTAGTCATTAGAATTATCGTGTATTTATTCGGGAATTTTTGGGGATGCTTCGTTGGAACATGGTGGGTTAACGGGAGGCCGCCGCCGCCGTTGTTAAACGGGAGGCCGCCGCCGTCGTTACCATGGTCGCGGGGACTTCGCCGGAGTCGCACGGGAGCGAAAACGGCGAAGAAAACCGCGAAATTAGGGTTTACTGTGCTAGTCCGTACAGCGCGGTCCACGGGTCCAGGCGTGCACCCGGTGCACGCCCGCAGCATCGGAAGCACAAGACCCGGCGCACGGTTTCGTGCTCCGGCCCGGCCCAAGGCGCGCGGTGCACGCCTCCTGCGTGCACCCGGCGCGTGCCGCGCAGCCACCCGATGCGCAGACCCGCTCCACGGTTGGCCCTGTGCACCACCCGACAGCCCAAAGCTCGGTGGCTCCGTTTGGGTCCGTTTTTCCACCGTTTTGAGCACCGTTTTCGCCATTGGGATCATTATTTCCGTGGCTTTCTTGGCATGGCCACCTAGGATCTTTTTGGTCATTGTTTTATTATGTCGGGTGCTAATTTCTCCGACGCTCCGCGCCTCGACGAAATCGTCGGGGGCGCGCCGTCGGGTCTCTTCTCTCATCGTTTTTGCCGTCGGGGCATTTTTGGTTTAACCATTGACGTCCCGAGTGGGCTACCGATTGAGGATTGGGTTTTGTTGGATTTCCGTTAGCGGTTTTGGGTTCCGACGAAGTTCGCGAGGAGATAGTCGCGGTCCGGTCGTTGTTAGTCTTTGATATTACTGGTTTGATCTGAGTTTTTGGTTTTACTTGACGATTTTGACTCGTTGGGTTTTTGATCGACGTCGCGATCCTCTAGGCACAGTGATTTTTGTTTTTGTGGGTTTATTGTGTCAGTGGTTGGGACCACTAATTTTACCTGATTAGGGTAAAGTGTTAATTTGTACTCTTGGATATTCTAGTAGGCCGCGAGGAGTCCTGATTTGCTTAGGAGGGTCACGGGCGCGGTCAGTTATCTTCATTCCAGGTGGGTACGGTTGCTATAAGTGCAACAAGTGCAGTAAGTGCATCTATCATCATTAAAATGCTCTTAATTTGTTTAACAAAGTAGATGGACAGTTTAACCTTTCGCATGAATGTATTTTATCTTATATAATACAACTGTTGCGGCTACGGTCGCGGTGCTTAATACACGCCGATCTCGGCAAATCCGGTTTCGGATGCTGCACGTACACAGGCGGATTGGCCTCCGCATGGGTGTACTTTTCCGGAGAAGTGGTCTATACGACCCGTGTGCCCCACGCAGGGTGGGGACCTCCTCACGGCTGCTACAGGTATCGCACTAGCCCCGTGAAGAGGTTAGAAGCATCAAAAGTCCCGCGGGGAGAAGTGTTGACTACCCTGACGGGACGGTGTCACTAAAGTAAATAAAGTGAGTAAAGTAAGTTGCAGGGTTTTGTTTAGCGAAAGGTCCCGGTGTAATCGGTTTGCTCTTTATTCCTTGTTGTTATTTAGACATCTACTTTGTTTGTCACTGACTTTACCCACTCCGTGACAGGTGTGACTAGGTGTAGTAGTCGGGACGACGGTGAGGCAGCGACTAGTGAATATTAGCTGTATGAGGTTTATTCCGTAGTTTCTTGCTTTGGTTATCTCATCTCCCTTTTATCTAAGTTTAAGTTCTGAATTGCTTGATTGTGGAATGTTGTGGATGTTGGATTAAGAGACGGTTTTGTGATGTGATTTTTATAATGTTCCTTGATGACTTATATGCGGCATGTTTTATACCGAACAAAAAGGGGTTTCGAAAATGTTTTCCAAAACCAAGTGTCGTGTGGGCACTGCTTTGAAACTTGTGGATTTATCCTTTCCGAAATGATGTAGCCGCCTTACTGTGAATATGTAGACATTTTTAAAGGAATGGGTGTCGAGTGGACACCGTTTGCAAACTTGTAGGTTCCTCTTAATGTGATTAAATATTTTTACACTCTCGTACCTGTTGACTGTGACTGTGTGGTTAAAGATTGTATGTTGATGTTGTAAATGAGACGCCGTGCATATACAAAGGAGACTCTGTCCGTGGGCAGGGTGAATTTGTGTATGTGGCGGTCTGACACGCACCGGGGACGAGGGTGATGCTTATTTATTAAGAAAAAATAATTATACACGCACATTTCCGCTTATCTTTACCTAAAAACCCCCGGGGGCGTGACAACCGTGCATTGAACCGAGCCGCATACCCCCAGACCAAACGGTCACACTCCCAACTAGGAGAATTCTAAGCTCTAGGTCCGCTCAATAATGGCCTCCAGGTACAGTAGACTATCCATCCGAAGCCTAAAGGGTCGGAAGAAGACATACAACAAAAACAGCGAGAAGAACCTTGTCAAAAGTTGCTTAGGTTCACTAAGCGCACTCGAGGGATCACGCGCCGACCCACCAGTAGGACAACCAAACCGACCCTCTTGTGCAAAACCCAGGAACCCAACCCAGAGCTACACCACCACAACCTTCTCGAAAGAGCTAACTGACACCATCCGGCGTCAAAAAGCTAAACCCCCCAATAAGAAGTCGCCACTTACGCACACTTGTGCGAAGCTAGACACAGCCTCTCTAACCGAAATCGAGCCCAAACGAACGATATTTACTAGCCCCGGTGGTCTCCTTTTTAACCCAAAGGAGCACCCCAAAACCCCACCACGATGATTTCTACCACTATCGAAGTGACCACAGTAAAAAGCCGAACTATAGGTAACAACCGTAGGGGAAGAATCCTCATTCCCACCCATACCTTGTCCAAGATGCGAAAGAATCGGCCGACTATCTGCAGTAACCTAAAATCAGCAGATCTAGAAGGTACAAATTTAGACAAGAGGCTACCCAATTACTCACGACCGACAAAACGGCCGACACACTAACAAACACCGGTGGATTACACTACCACCAGTCACCGTTACTGACGATGACCAGAACGTCGGCAGAGGAAGGGGTTCGAAAAAACAAAAGCCAGCGTAACGATCTGCTGTGTTAACAGCCGCACCAAGTGCATGAACATCGTCAGCAGGCTCACCGTGTCCTGTGCTGGTTGCTTAATCCATTGACTCCCAGCAACCATCAGGACCCCGGTGGCAGCCGGCCTCGACCCCAGCCTCTAAAACAACATGACTACCTAAGCACAACAACCGAACTAAGCCGAGAAGCAAAACTCAGCAGTCCCGCACTCTCGCATCTCTACACACCTATACCCTGATCATTTCATTAGCTAGTAGCCAGTAGTAATGTACTTCTGTGGATGTTGAACAGCGACTACTGTGGTTAAAGTTGTTTTTCTCTGATACCATCTTAATCTGTCATGCCCCGGGGTTTAAACATGCAGAAGAAAAGTCACCGTTTAGCTCTCAATTTTGCATATACTTTTTTTTTTTGAAACCGTTCTTCCCCAGTTCGTGCCCAGACCCGCCGCATATACAAATTCACTCTGCAAACGGGCAGAGTCTCCTTTGTATATGCACGGCATCCCGACTACAATAATCATATCATCATACCTTTAACCACACTAGTTCAATCGTCGAATACATAAAACCATTTTCCATAAGTAATAAAGAGGCCGACTGTTTTTGAAAGGATAAAACCGCAGGGTTTTGAAAGCGGTGTCCACACGACACCCAAGTTTTATAAAGTCATTTCGAAATCCATAAATCCACAGGGTTTTGAAAACGGTGCCCACACGACACCCAGGTTTTGCAAAACTATTTCGAAATCCATAAATCCATAGGGTTTTGAAAACGGTGCCCACTCGACACCAACATTTTTCAAATCATTTTCGCAATGTTTTCTTTCTTCTTTTTTTTTGGTTTGAAGACGACCAACAAGCAGATAGTAAACTAAACATTCATCCACAGAGTTTTATAATAACCCCAACATCCAAGTCAACCCCACAAAAGTATCACACCTGCATAGCTACTAACAGATAATGAAATAAGCACAAGGAGAACTAACCACAGTCTGTAGCCTCGAAGGGCCAATAGACCTCTCATCGCGGCCTCACCGTCACCCTAGCTCTCACCCCTGACTGAACCTGTTACAGAGTGGGGAGTCAGCGACACAAGATACAACGTATGAAAAGCATGAAGGGTTATAACTAGAGCAAACTGTAAGAAAAATCAGAGCAACCGCCCTCATCATCGTGCAATCGACAGTAAAATGCACTAAGGGCTAAAAGCAAGGCAAACCACATCAAAACCCTCCCCCTGTACAATCCAAACCCGGGCACCTACCCCGGGAACCCCGCCGAGCACCTATCTCGGCAAATCGCACCGGGCACCTGCCCCGGTGTCACCTCGAGCACCTGCCTCGGCACCGCTCACACCCCCCACCCATGAGGGCCCCCATTACGTCACCCACACGTGGGGTACACGGGTCAACGTACCACTTTTTCGAAAAAGCACACCCTCGCGGTGGCAAAACCGCTGGTGTGCGTGTAGCAACCTCGAGCATCGACCGAGCACCAACCTCGGCCAACCAAACCGAGCACCTACCTCTGTAAACTAGACCGAGCACCTACCTCGGCAATCACCCAGAACATGATGTATCATCGAGCACCACGACCCTCAGTCGCCATAAATAGGATGATAATAAACACATAAGCATATACGGGGGTTAGCAATATTTTAACATGTCAAACCTTTGCTCTTACCAATTACCCTCGTTTCCTGACTCAAGAACTGTCGGGAGAGGAACTCACCTTTCGACGTCCGACTGGTCACACCGATCACCGTCCTCATCGCTAGCATGCTCCAAACAACCCTACTGTTGTTCGGAGAGGGCGAACTGCCCGTCCAGTCTTCCACCGCGACGTTCATTAATCCGGAGGTCCACGTCACCCCCACTACCCCTTACAAGATGAATATAACAATAACGGAAACATGCACAAAGAGGTTCTAAGGGGTACCCACCTCGAAGCAAGTCGAACGAAACACCTGGAACGCTCCGCGCCCTCGAACGACAATCGGACCTAAAAGAAAGTCCCCAGAAAGTATAGATCAGTAACAATCAAGTTTTCTTCGAACCAAAACGTGTATAATCCGACACCGCCGATGAATCGACCATTTTGCCGATTAACGGGTCGAAAAGCAAGGATCTGTTCAATGGGAGTCAACTGATTCCGAACGAAAGGTTCGGAATTCAAGTGAACGCTGTCCCCAACAGCCTTCCATGCTACAATTACCTTTGGACCCCCGGACTTTGCCAAATTGCATAACAGCATGCCATTTCACACCTTTTTCTCTTGCATTTCATTTAGGAATGCTTTCAAACTTAACCAAGGCCACCAGTAGGTGGGCCTCGACGCTCTAAACACTGTGCTCACCATTTGAGAGCGACGCGGAGCCTGAGGACAACTTCGGACCATGACTTTCTTGCTAACATAGGCTTTAATGCATTTTTAACTCCTCGACTCGACCAAAGCAAAAACTAGGGTGAGCATCGCGTCCAGTGAACCCAAAATAGCCAGGAGCTCACTATCGCGACTTCGCAAACTGCCCCAAACAGACCCATGGCCATTCAACCAACATAGAGCTTAATATTGCAAAAACTTTAAACCTACTTGTGCAAATTCAAAATAATTTGGAGCATTCACCTCTAGACAGTACCAGGACACGGGCTTGCTCTGTTGCAACCCAAAACCTGCTGGATCAAGTAGATCCAAACCCTTTGCTCTCTAACTCTACAATAATGCCCCACACACACTTCCACCCAGATAACTTTTGATCTGAAGTGAGCATTGAGCTCAGGGAAAGACATGGAACAACTTTCATGTTTTGCCCGAAGCCTAATTTTACATTAATGTTCATTTAGGCATTATGTCAAACACTTGGTGTGCATAATTTAATAACAAGTAACCAAGCTTGGCCCAAGCTTGTTCTCTGCAGAGGGGCTACCTGGGGGCTTCTAAGACGAATGAAACTCTGATACTAGGTTGCAGCAACTTTCTTATCCAATTTTGATCAAGATTGCCCCTCGGTTGGCCGGGAAACAAGAAAAGAAAAACGGGGAAGATGAAGCTTATGCTTCGAAAATGGTGACCACCCATCCAGGGGTTCTGGGCCTCAACCACTTGCACCAAAAGGTGCAACACATCCCCACGAACTCATCTGCACCCATGCCCGGCGACAGGACACGGCGGCGACGGCGGTGGCTCAAGCTCAACCCGAGCTTCACCAACAATGGTGGATTTCCACCGAGGCAGCATGAAGCCCATGCAAGTGCAATACTAAGTTTCTCTTGATCCCAGAAAACTTCCCGACCTTGCTTTACCCATTGGCAACGGCCGGAAAGCCGGCCACCGCGGCATGAACCCAAGCTCGGGTCACCCATAGCACCCGCGGTTTCGGGCTGCATGGATGCCATGCAAAGGCATGGATGGAGTCCTATCACTCCCAGAAATATTTCTGGCCATGTGCCCGGCGTCGAGGAGCGACGCCGGCGCCGGAGCAAGAAGCTCGGCCATGGTGCAAGAAACCCGAAAACTAGGGTTTATGTTTGCACCGTACAAAGACAACCAAACTCCACCAAATTTGGTGGAGATGATCGTCATCTCCTACAGTCTTTTCCCAGCATTTTTGCTTTTCGTTTGAGCCCTTTGTAGGTTTTTATATATTAAGGATCCACAAGGATCTAAATAGGTACTATCAAACAACTAGAGGGGGGGTGAATAGGTGTAATACTTATAAAACCAATCTCAGTACAAAATAAAAACCAATGCAGAAAATAAAAATAGCACACCGAGATATACGTGGAAACTCCAATCCAGGAGAAAAACCACGGGACCAACGTGCAATAACAATCCACTAAGAAAAGAAGAATAACAAGGTGATTACCGACTCCACGGACTCAAACCCCTCCTTCAACTTCTTCGGACCCTGCGCTCACCGATTGCACGTCCATTGTACACGTTCGAATCCACGAACGCCACTCGAATCCACGAGCACACGTTTCGAATCCACGAAACGCCTTTAGCACACCGAATCCACGATGCCACGTCGAATCCACGACGCAAACTCAGCCAGTAAGAATATTGGCTTCGATGGTGATCCTTTGCTTAGATTCTCATTGAGGAACCGTAGAAGAAATCTCTAAGCAAAGATTAGATCAATTCGACAAAAGATAGATCTTGGAAGAACCGTCGAATTGACCTAAAAGAGGCTATAAAGAAGAACAATAAAAACCTAGCCTCTAGGGTTGCTCTCAAGAGTTTAATTAATTAATCGGTAGTTTTTGAGAAACCCTAATGTCTATTTATTGTTTAGAAACCTTTGGAAAGAGATAAGCATCAAAAACTGACTTAACAAAAATTTTCCCGCACGACGATCCGGATCGGATTTACGGCGATCATGATCGTCGTCTTTTTTCAGCAATTCCTGAAAAAACAAGGTTCGGGATCCGGATCGGAATTCTGATCCGGATCGGAATTCTGATCCGGATCGGTTCAGGATCAGAAATTTTGAAACATCCAATTTGTCCAGTTTTTGATTTTTAAGCAATGAAAACTTATCCAAGTGTTTCTAAACCACTCAAATGTATTCGGATCACCAAAATTATTTAGTTAAACGTACCTGATCAATCCGAATCCATTTTCCTTAAGATTGATGTAATTGATCCACAATTCTTCTACTTCAATCTTCAAGACTCAAAACACTGAGTGTCAACTTGAGATCTTGTTGAATCTTCTCTAAGTCTTCGATTGCTGATTGACAATTTGATCACTTCAAGACTCCGACTCAACTCAACAACTCAACTACTCAACTCACGAAATATGCCAACACAAAAAGCCGTAACAATCTCCCCCTTTGGCAATTTCGTGACAAAACCCAAAAATACATAAAACGCTCAAGACACTCATCTTAAACCAAAAAATCGAAACTCAATGTCATCACCAAAACATTGACTTTCTTTGCGTGAAAGATCCAATAAACAAAAATACATTTGAACCAGTCTTAGAACAAACTCTATGACTTAGGACTTGGAGTCTTAAAGTGATGTATATCCTGCAAAACAAAAACTCCAAACAAAATCAAACGTTTAGTCGTTAGAAATGGAATCCTACATTTGATTCGTCCTTTTGGTTCTTTTTGTTTTTCGGCTCCTTTTTCATCATCTCTTTTCTTTATCTCCCCCTTTCTTGAGCATCTCTGTTCTCCCCCTATCTCTGTTCTGCCCCTATTTCTGTTCTCCCCCTTTTTGTCACAAATTGTCAAACAGTGAATATAGGCAAAAAGAAATCACTAACAACATTAGTTCATAGAGAAAGAGAGATAAAAGCTTAGTTCCGGTATATAACAAAAACATAGATTGCGTACCGGTACTCGAAAGCAAAAATCAAACAATTTCTTGAAACAAATCCAGATTTTGAAATATTTGAATTACCGATTTGTATTCCATCAAGAAAACAATTTAAGTGCTTGAAAATAATATGAGATCACATAGATGTCATTCATTCCAATTAATTTTACAAAAATTAAAAAGATTTACTCCGAAATTATGAAAAACAAAGATAAAACATTATAAACCGTTTTTCATGTTATATTCATCAAACACAAGTCATCAAAAATAATCTTGAGATCCAAACTCTATCAAGATGTAACGGATTTACAAAGATGACTTACGGAGATTTCCAAATGACATCAATCTTGAATTCTACCCTTTCAAATTTGAGATAAGCACTAAAATACCTAAGGGTGGCTCTTTGAGCATCTTTCAACTATCCCACCTTATACCAACCAGGAGATTGTTCAAAATATAAGAACTTTGAATATAAATCTCCGAATGCTTCAACTAAAAATTCTCATAAAATAATTCCCAAGCATCCATAACATGTGGTAGCTTCACACACAAACCGGACGACCGGGGTGGCAGCTCTTTCCACCATGTGGTGGTAGTTTTCACACTCCTTTCGGATGTAACTCTTTCCACATCTTTTACAATTCATTTATTTACCATTGTAAGAATGCAATCTCTTACGTGAAAGAATTAAATCCCAAATTTTAGTCTTTCGGTTGTCTCACGTTTATCGCAATGAATTCACACAACCGAGATAGATTAAGCATCTAAAGATCACACATGATTTCTAAAATTTGAAGCTTATAACTATCAAAAAACTCCTATAATGAAGTATCTTCAAGATTATGATTATGCAGTAAAGTTGATAATCCATATAAAATTAATTTGGAGTGAATGAACGTGAAGCCCTTTTTATTCAATGCACTCGTTCGTTAAAACCCTTTTGTTCAAAAACAAAACATAAAACCAAGAGCATTGAAAACATGTAATGCAGAGATTAAGAAAAAATATGAAGGGAAAATCAATCAAAGCATTACATACAGTCATAAGCTAATTAGAACTTAAGACAAGGAAAGATATCACCTTTCCGAATCCAAAATCGCTGGATTTTGGGTTGTCTTGATTCGTCGTGGCCCGGGGTTGTCCGCTTTGACTGTTGATCCACCTTAGGTATTTGCCTCGCGATGATCCACTTGTATGATTGATGTTATGGCTTGGACCTTTGGTGGGTTGAGTGAACTCCTTTGACTTGATGTATCTTTTGAGTCCCTTGAGTCCGCTCCATAGATGAAGTTGCCGAAGGATTTTTCTTTCTCTTTTTCGGGCAATCCTTCACCAAATGTCCTTCAAGTCCACAAAGGTGACACATTCTTCCTTTCAATTTAGTTGTGGAACTTGAAGCCTTCACAGTTTGGTTCTTTATAAATCCCAAACCAACTTTGTTTGTTTGACCTAATCCGGACATACAATCAAATTTCTTGGAACCGGTTGAAATCTTTTGTATGTCGGATTTGAGTTGATGAACTTGCTTGGTCAAAGCTTGGTTGGTGACATGAATTTTCTCAAACTGTTTTTCTAGAAAACCAATCTTGTCCATATATGATTTAGCGTTTGTCTCCGATTGGTTTCGCTCTTCTTGGAGGATTTTATTATTATCCAATAAACGTCCTTGTTCCTCCTCGAGATCATGGAGTTTGATCTTTAAAGCTTGATTCTCGTCTTGAACTTCAAGTCATTGCTTCCTCAACTTCTTAATATGTTTGGCCATCTTCTTTGATTCCGTAAGAGGTTGTTGATATGCCTCAACAAGTTCTTCTTCGTCCGACTCCCCCTCACTTGATGACTCTCCGCCGGTTGTTGATGTTTCATACAAAATCAAAGGAGTAGAGTCAGTGACTAAAGATGATAAACACAAATTAGAAGAGGGAATTTGAGAGGCATGAAAAGCAACGACTTTTTCCTCTTTACTTGAGGTCGATTCATTAGAAATAGAATCGTCCTAAGTTTTCGCTTGCAAAGCCTTCTTTTTATATGATTTTGGAGAAGGACAATCCGTTAAAATATGGCCGTAGCCTTTGCATCTATAGCATTGGATTTCCCCTTCAAAATCATCCTTTTCTTTTTCTTTAGAAGGTTTTGCAACGCCTTTGAGTTTAGAGGATTTAGAACCCGATGATCCTTTAGATGGTTTCGTGGATGAAGATCCATCGGCTCGATTCTTCCAAAATTTTTGATGAAATTTCTTTGTGATCCGCGCCAATTGTTCTTCAAAATCGGCAAAAGAGATTTTATCATCGGAACTTGATTCGCCATCTTCTTCCTTTGTTGATTTGAATGCAATACCTGTAAGCTTAGAAGAAGACTTGGAAGAAACTTGATTAGTAGGAAAAGTCATTTCATAAGTTTGCAAAGCGCCTACTAATTCCTCTACACTCATCTCATCCGGATGACTAACGGTTTCAATGGCGGTAACCTTTGCCCTAAACCGTTCTGGAAGAGTCCGAAGTATCTTTCTTACAATTTTTGACTCCGGGATCTTTTCTCCTAAATTAGCACAAGTATTGATTACATCTTGAAGTCTAGTGTAATAATCTGTAAACAATTCATGCTCTTCCATATGAATAGAGTCAAATTGACTTGTAAGCATCTGGAGCTTTTGAATTTTTACAAGATTAGTACCCTCATGTGTAATTTTGAGAATATCCCAATTTTCCTTCGCGGTTTCACATGCGGAAATTCTTGTGAACTCAGTCGAGGAAAGAGAATTATATAAAGCGTTCATACCTTTCCCATTGTAAGAAGATCTTTCAATTTCCTCTTTGGACCATCTAGAGCGAGATTTTGGGGTAGTAGAATTTCCTACTTCCTCAACAGGATGCACCCAACCGTATTCCACGGTTTGCCATACCCGCTCATCAATTGAGATGAGAAACGCTCTCATCCGCACTTTCCAATAAGCATAATTAGTCCCATCAAAAAGAGGAGGTCTATAAATATTACCACTTTCACCCGACATGATAGATAAACCTAAAACCCGCTCCGATACCAATTGTAGGTTTTTATATATTAAGGATCCACAAGGATCTAAATAGGTACTATCAAACAACTAGAGGGGGGGTGAATAGGTGTAATACTTATAAAACCAATCTCAGTGCAAAATAAAAACCAATGCGGAAAATAAAAATAGCACACCGAGATATACGTGGAAACTCCAATCCAGGAGAAAAACCACGGGACCAACACGCAATAACAATCCACTAAGAAAAGAAGAATAACAAGGTGATTACCGACTCCACGGACTCAAACCCCTCCTTCAACTTCTTCGGACCTGGCGCTCACCGATTGCACGTCCACTGCACACGTTCGAATCCACGAACGCCACTCGAATCCACGAGCACACGTTTCGAATCCACGAAACGCCTTTAGCACACCGAATCCACGATGCCACGTCGAATCCACGACGCAAACTCAGCCGGTAAGGATATTGGCTTCGATGGTGATCCTTTGCTTAGATTCTCATTGAGGAACCATAGAAGAAATCTCTAAGCAAAGATTAGATCAATTCGACAAAAGATAGATCTTGGAAGAACCGTCGAATTGACCTAAAAGAGGCTATAAAGAAGAACAATAAAAACCTAGCCTCTAGGGTTGCTCTCAAGTGTTTAATTAATTAATCGGTAGTTTTTGAGAAACCCTAAATGTCTATTTATAGTTTAGAAACCTTTGGAAAGAGATAAGCATCAAAAACTGACTTAACAGAAATTTTCTCGCACGACGATCCGGATCGGATTTACGGCGATCCCGATCGTCGTCTTTTTTCAGCAATTCCTGAAAAAACAAGGTTCGGGATCCGGATCAGAATTCTGATCCGGATCGGAATTCTGATCCGGATCGGTTCAGGATCAGAAATTCCGAAACATCCAATTTGTCCAGTTTTTGATTTTTAAGCAATGAAAACTTATCCAAGTGTTTCTAAACCACTCAAATGTATTCGGATCACCAAAATTATTTAGTTAAACGTACCTGATCAATCCGAATCCATTTTCCTTAAGATTGATGTAATTGATCCACAATTCTTCTACTTCAATCTTCAAGACTCAAAACACTGAGTGTCAACTTGAGATCTTGTTGAATCTTCTCTAAGTCTTCGATTGCTGATTGACAATTTGATCACTTCAAGACTCCGACTCAACTCAACAACTCAACTACTCAACTCACGAAATATGCCAACACAAAAAGCCGTAACACCCATGGTTGCGAAGATCAAACGCGGCGGAGCAAGTTAGGGTTCCGGCGGGTGCAACTCCCCCGCCGGCAACCGGGTGCATCTCCGACGATGGGATATGGCAGGGTTGGTCCCTATAAGCTAAGGAAGATGCTCTAAATGTCTAGGTTACAATAAAAAAAGAGGAGGAAGAGATCCCACCTTCGTCGGATCCGAGGAAGAAGGAGTTGGCCGAGGCTTCCTCCCCGGCGTCGGCAGGCCACGGGCTCCTCGGGTCAGGCTTCTAAGTGACCGAGGATGCTCCCAGGCGACTCCAAACTTGAGTTGTTGCGATTTGATGGCCTCCCCACACAACTAACCCGAGATCAAGAGCCAAGGGTTCTTTGTTCTTCGCTTTTTCCGGCGACGGGGATTGTGGCCGCGGCGCTGGAGCGTGGTGAAAGTGCAGAGGAAGAGGAGAGGACGTGGTTGCGGCTGCGGCTACCAGGGGGGCTGCGGCTAGGGTTGTTCCAAGGGTGCCCTAGGTTCCAAGTGTATAATGCAACAATATGCAAAAAGACCCCTCAACAAGCATTCCTTGGAGCTAGGTCCCTCACTGGGACTTTATTTCATATCTAGGTCCCTCTCCAAAAGATCTCATTGGATTCCACACATAAATTTGCGAGGACTTTTATGCAAATACTCCGTTTTTCGCTGCTTTTCACGCTTTTCGAGGCCACGGGGTCGTCAAACAGAAAACCGGACACCACCACAACGTCCGGCTCGACGAGATCTATAGAGTAGTGATTTTAGTTTGTCTTATTCGGTCCCCTATAATTTTAGAATCCATCGCAAACGGTAAAAAAGACAGTTCTGCATGCTTTACGATGCTTCCGGCTCGTCAAACGGAAATTTGGTCAACGCCACCGCGCTCAGAATGACGACGCCATTCAAATCGACTACCTGGATCGTCAGATTCAGACTCCAGACAGTCGATCGGCCGACGTTGGCAAGCGAGGGAATTAAATCAGGGGGGGTTACTATTCATTCCCTATTCACTTAAGTCGCGGGTCCCAATAGTTTCCTTGCTAAGTTCAGGACGATCCGACCGTCGGATCAACAAACGGTCTATACTATTTTCACTCGATTCGATGAGACGGTCGCACTGGAGACCTCAGATTTCCAAGATCAGACTCGGATCGGAAAGGCGGAATTTGTGCTTCGGAAACTGTGCCATTCGCACACCGGTATACACACCACTAAGGTTAAATTTTGTTTCCTCGCACACATTCACACCTGAAAACACTCTTTAAACCAACTCAAATTTCCCGATTATTACAACTAGTGGTCGCTTGATACCCCTGGCCGAGTTACCATGGGGTCACTTGTGTGAGATTGAGATAGTCCGTGTGGGACGCCCAACGTAAGTCCCGTCCCAGTGTGGATGTGGTGGCAGTAGGTTTGGCGCAGGCTTGACTGGACCCTATGTGGCAGTCATTGAGATTGGGTGATATGAGAGAGTATTTGCATAGCATGTTCTTAGATTAGTTTTTCGTTTGAACATGATACTCGAGGAATGTTAGCAGTAGCGAGTGTATGCATATTTCATCTTGTAGAGTTTCCTGAGCATGATGATTGAGACTTGGTAGCTATAGTGTCACGCCCCGGGGCGATACTGCGCCCCGGCTCGCCAACAGATCCGCCGCCCATACGGGAAACCCCGTATAGGCGTAGCGACTAACCTGCAAAGAAACATCTACACTAGCAGATATCAGAGCTGAAAGAGAAAAGCTGGAATAAAATACATAAAATAAACTACAACTCACAAATATACAGACCAATCTCACCAGAAAACAAGAGTCTCTCAGAAAAGCAGGAAAGAAAGGTACAACTCAAAACCTCACTACAACAGTCACTCGACATAACACACACCAAAATGGTACTGGGGTACATCTACTCACACACTGAAGATGACAGGAGGGGATCTATCTCGCGACGCCCTTACCTCGGTCAGAAGGAGCTGGATCAGCAACAAGAGCTGCAGGAACCGGAGCAGAAGTCCCTGGGGAGAAAACACCACGACGGGTGTGAGAACTACATCCCATAGTAGTTCTCAGTGGGTGCCGCCAACAAGCCCGACGGTCTGCCCACTAAGTCTACCAGAGGCAAAAAGTAACATATGCAGTGCAGTAAGGAAAGCTGGGAAAAGTAACTCTACAGCTACTATGCCTCTATCTAGATGCTCAACAGTGGAACAGAAAGAACATAATGCCACAACTAACACTCCTCCCTGATCACCCAATCAACACTGACTGCCACATCGGGTCCAGTCAAACCTGCGCCAACCTACTGCCGTTACGTCCCGGAGGAGCGGACTTACGTAGGGCGTCCGTGGCTGCCAACAAAAGCACAGCCAGAGGGACCAATGCAACAACAAGTCGCTAAAGAACATCTCAAACTCACGCCGGTACACAACCCGGTCTCGCCTACTCCGGAGTGGCACTCGAGGGGAGCGACCCGCTCGAGTCAAAGTAACCCATAAGTATCACTGTATAGTATCTCTGTAAAGCTCAAATGTGGCTCATGCAGGCTATGATCCAATCCTCGATCAATAAGATCGACTACCAAACAAAACACTGACTCACTCACTGGCTGGAATCTACACAGCTGAAACTCACTGTCTCTCTGACAGTTTCCAAGAACCCAGATCTACCATCACTATCACTCTCCCAAAGAAATCAAATCTACAGACTGCTATCAACTCCACTCGGTCCCCAGACACGAGTGCAAATGCATCCCACAACCACCCGACCTCTCGGCCCACAACTCGGGCGAGGAAAAGCTAAGTCCATAGTGAAATGAAGTATCGTGATGTGGAATGTCTAGAGCAGTAAGAACCTAGCCCAAGTTGGAGTTTTTCTACAGACTGGCTGAACATGATACATATGACAGGGGTGCTAGGTCAAATTCCAAGATTTCATTACTTAACATAGTGTAGGAATCAAAAGATTCATCAACTGATATACAAGATACAACATACAGTTTTACACATGCTAATACTCCAATTTCTAACATGCATGATTCTACACACATAGAATTAGTACACAGTCCAGAGTTCTTGGAAGCAAGGTCACCCACCTGAAAGTGCTAACTGCCCGGAATCGTACAGCTGAGAAAGCCCAAAACAGTCAAATCACAGATCCCACCAAGCCAACAACACGGTAGAAGTGCTCACAACCTCCTGGGTACAAACATACACCAAAATTACACTTTAAACCACACAAATTCCAAAATCCCAAAATCTGTGGTGAACAGTCCCATTCACACGAAATTTTCACCTGAAAAACTTCCTCAAAAAATTCCAATAAAAATATGACGGCGATCCTCGCGAAGAGTAGATGTCGATAGAGTCCTGAAACGTCGAATTCTGATGTCCAGATGAGGAGATAAAAATCCGACAAGTAGGTGCTGTCCAAATCAACCAACAGTCGCAAAGGGGGTTAAAAATGTACCCAGAACCCCAAGAAAAGCTCGGATCCAGAAAAAGTGTCCAACACGGAAAATGTAGATTTACCTCTTACAAAACCGTCACCGCAGAAATCGTCCAAAAATAACGTCGGGGTAGCCCGGTAGACCTCCCAGACTAAACTGCGACGAAAACGGGCCTCCAACAGTAGATCGTCGCTCTGCACCCCGATGTAGAAGTCGCCGTCGTCGCGGCCTCCAAAAATTCTGAACCTTTGCCAAAAGATGCACAAGAGGGAGAGGAAGAAAATTGGTGAAGGGCTCAATGGCTAAAGCTCTCGGGAAAAGCCTCTAAAGTGAGCCCCAAGGGGCCTATTTATAGGCCTCACCCAAAATCAGCCCAAAAAGACAAGTCAATGGGCTTTCGGGCCCAACTTTCGGGCGCCCGGTACATTCGGGCGGCTACAGTGTTGGGCCGGCCCAACACTGTTCACGCCCGAATCCACCAGGTGCCGCCACGTGGCCCGCCGAACAGCAAACAGCTGTTCGGGCCACCCACGGGCTGCCACGTGGCCCGCCCCCGCACAGTGAGGCGGTGGGCGCCCGCCAACCAGCGGGCGACGCGTGTCCCCCCGGTTGACCCGCTGACCGGTCGGCGGCCGCGCCGGGCGCGCGGCATGGCCCTGATGTGGGCACGCGCCCCGAGGTACCGGCCCCGACTCCGTGCGCCGCGCACGGTGCGCCCGCGAACCAGAGGGTGACACGTGTCCCCTACACCCGGTCCACGCATTCCACTCCGGAATTTCGTGGACCGCGCCGCGTGCACCGACCAACCGGAGGCTGCCACGTGCCCCCGCCTTGGTCCATGCACCGCCGCGCTCACCCGGTAGACCGCGCGCCTTGCGCCCGCCAATCAGGCGGTGCCACGTGTCCATGCGCCGGGTCTGTGCACCCCGCCACGCAGCTCTGTGGACCGCGCATCCTGAACCGGCCAATGACAGGCCGCCACATGGCATCCCGGCGGTCTACGGCCCCTCCCATGCACCATTTTCCACTAAAAACTTCCGGGAGTCCGTTTTTTGGGCATCCGGACTCAGAAACAAACAAGCAAATAGCCGTTTTCAAGCGTTTTTCCGTGCTGAATCCATTTCCGATCTCTGTTGGGCCTAATTCTTTTCCGAAATTTTGGCAAACTCAGCCGAAGGCCTACACAGCTAATAATAACACACAGGGTCCATCTGTGGCATCCCATTGACGCACCATGGGCCAGATACACCAACGCTAGGTGCTCTAACAGTGGATTCATCGGAAGAACGCTGCATGGGAATTAGGGCCACTACATCCTCCCCCACTAAAAGGAAGTTTCGTCCTCGAAACGAAGTAAGGTAGAACAGGCGTACCTCAACCAGTAGTCTCGAACAGAAGAGGGTATGCAGATCTCATCTCTGTCTCTAGCTCCCTAGTAGCCTCTCGCTCATCGTGATTGCTCCATAAGATCTTCACATACGGAATGGTCCGGTTGCGCAATTCCCTCACCTCACGAGCAAGAATCCGCAACGGCCGCTCCTCGTAAACCAGGTCCTCACCGATCTCCAAGGGAGTGAAGTCAACCACATGCGACGGATCAAAGACATATCTCCTCAGGGCTGAGACATGAAAAACATCGTGTACACCGGCCAAACGTGGAGGAAGAGCAACTCTATAAGCCACAGGGCCTACCCTCTCAAGTACCTCAAAGGGTCCAACAAAACGGGGACTAAGCTTCCCACGCACTCCAAATCTCCGGACCCCTTTCGAAGGCGAGACCTTTAAGAATACATGGTCACCAATCTGAAACTCCAGGTCTCGCCGTCGAGTATCTGCATAACTCCTCTGACGACTCTGGGCTACCTCAAGGTGTCGACGAACAACTCTGACTTTCTCCTCAGCCTCCAAAAGAAGATCTGGTCCCAAAGTCCTGCTCTCACCCACATCACTCCAATACAAGGGTGACCGACACTTGCGTCCATACAACGCCTCAAACGGAGCCATCTGAATGCTCGCCTGATAGCTGTTGTTGTACGCAAACTCAACCAAAGATAAGTGTGTTGGGTTATATGTAATAAGGATCTAAATAGGGGAAAAAACACCTAGAGGGGGGTGAATAGGTGTAAACGTATAAACACTCAAAAATCGTTGCGATAAAAACCCAATGCGGAAATAAAAAATAATACACAAGATTTTTACGTGGAAAACTCCATCACCGGAGTAAAAAACCACGGGACCGATAACACGGCAGAAATCCACTAGAATTAAAACACGTACAAGGTGATTTACCGTACACAATTACGACTCAACCTTTTCCATACGCTCCTAGAGGATCTTCTCCGCTCGCTCCTCGACGCTTCTCGAATCCACGATCTGCGCCCAACGCCGAATCCACGGCGTCCAACGTCGAATCCACGACGTCCGACCGAATCCACGGTCTTCACCCAATAGCACCCTTCGAATCCACGAACGTGCCTCGCTCCGAATCCACGAGAGCGGTTGAACCTTGAATCCACAAGGACACGCGAATCCACGCGCCGATTTTTGGGGTAAATCGTTGTTTTTTGGGTGGTGATGATCCGCCGAATACTTAGATCAAAGATAGATCGGAAATACCATCTAAGTATTCATTAGTTTGATTCAACTCAAGATGTGAGTATGAAAGCCTAGAATCAAACTAATCAATATAGATGAAGAAACATAGAGTATTCTCTAATGATTTCCTTTCTTCTCTATATGTGGATCTAGAGGCGTATATATGAAAATGACGGCTATTTTTATTTTCGGCCTCTTTTTTGGATTAACCCTAGAAGAAGAGTCATAGGGTCTATTTATAGGTTAGAAACCCTAGGAAGGAGATAAGAATCAAAAACCTAACATTTCTGGAGATTTTACGGACGGCGATCCGGATCGGATTAGCTGTGATCCGGATCGTCGTAACGAGTCAGGCAATTCCAGAAAAACGAAGGTTCGGGATCCGGATCGAAGTGCTTGATCCGGATCGTTCATACAGTTCACCAAACATCAACGTTCGGGATCCGGATTGCGAAGCCTGATCCGGATCGTTCAAGGAAGATGGTAAACTCAGTGTTCGGGATCCGGATCAAGAGAGGCTACGATCCGGATTGAACTGGTGTATGAACGAACCACCTTCGGGATCCGGATCGAACAACCTGATCCGGATCCTGAACATGTCCCAAGTCCAGTTTTTGATTTTTATGCAATGAAAGATTCTTCCAAGTGTTTCTACACTACAAGAAGTATTCGGATCACACAAAATCTTTAGTAAAGCATACCTGATCCTTTTGAATTCTTCTTTCTTGAGATTGAGTTAAATGATCCAACTTTCTTCACCTTCAATCTTCAAGACTTGAGACTTTCACGAAACTCCGCCAACTCAAATTCCGTAACAATCTCCCCCTTTGGCGGTTTCGTGACAAAACACAGATCCACTAAAGAAAATTCAAAAAGATATTTTTGTTGCTATCACCATACAACAAAAATTTACAATGGAGATCCAAAAATTTAAAAACATGAGATAAACTCCTAAAACAGACTCTAGACTTAGACATCTGTACTCTCTGCACAAAGAAATCATTTTTGACAAAAAGAGATCGTTAGATACCTCAAGAGTATTTAGCATACAAAACCTAGTACAGAGATAGAGTTTATCTGATCATCATGACATTTGAGAATTCAGATATGTAAGAGAATCATAGTCAAAAACCAACATATCTTCTATGCAATTAAAAACCAAATGTCACAGAAAGTTAGTCCAACATCAACTTGTTAGTCATATTACATGCCCAAATAGTTAGTCGAATAGTTAGTCGAGACATGCAAACAATCACAAGATGAAAACCAAAGTTGAAGTTGAAGTGATACTTACCTTGATGTATACAAAATCTTCATCAGCAAGATTTTCACACTCATTGTTCAAGTTCCCTTGATGTTCACTTACCTTGATGTTCATTCACATCATCATTGTACCTTGATGCAGTCATCGTTGTTCATCATTGATGTATACAAGATCACAATTTTCACAATATCATTGTTCAAGTTCTCTAAACTCTCTCCCCCTTTTTGTCACAAACAAAGCCAAAGTTACCAAAAAAAATGAAGGAGAGTTAAAAAGAATATCAACGAAAGTGTTCCGAAATTTAAGAACTAGAACTAAAAGTAAGTCCTAAAAACTGAAAAACCTGCACAAAAAGATTAAAAATCTGCAAAAGAATAAAAAGAAGGAATCAATCATCAGATTCGGAGTCATCAGAGCTCGTGCAGCCCATCTTTGAGAACATCTTTTTCACCAGCTTGTTCATAGAATTGATCTTCTTGGTTAAGGTAATGTGAGCTGCCGTGATGAGCTCGAGCTCATTGGAGATTCTCGTCTGTGCCTTCGAGATCTGTTCCTGCTCAACTGATAATCGTTGTTGTTCTTTGTAGATGGATGAGACTGATGCTTCATCCGCTAGTGTGGGTGCTGGTTGTGATGGTGACGCGGAAGTGCCGCTGCTAGGTTTCGTTCCGCTTGTTGGGACTGGAGTGACATGGGGCAATTTGTGAAGTGACTTCACGACGGTGGACTCATCGATCATGCCCAAACATTGATGATAAGTCGGTGAGGTAATGTCAACCTGAAATTTCTTCAAAATCCTCATTATAATCAGTGGAAATGGAATTCTCTCTGTGGGATGAGGGTGCTCAACATATCTTGTCATTCTATTCCAAATAATGTATGGAGTGTTGATATTCAATCCCATTGCCTCAGACGGATGTCCTAAGAGATACAGAAATAGCATTCGATCCCATCTCAAAACTTTCGTCTGCAAATTTGGAAGGATATTGTAACAAGTGATGAAGTTTAGAAATCGGTACTCAAGACGAAGTTCCTTGGATCTGATCGATTTCTCCGTTGATTGCGTTCCTTCCAAACAAATTCCCTTTATAACCATTTGCCACACAGTGTTCGTCAAAACCTTTCCCTTCAAGTAATTAACTCCTGTTTTGCTGGCAGGCATTCCCAAAACCTCGCCAATCAATTGTGGAGTAATTTTGAATCTTGTGCCTTGGATGTTCGTGTAGAATTCCATTGGACCGTTTTCAATTTCACGAAGGTGCCGTGCATTTGTATAGAAGGCCCTTACAAGATGCAGACAGTATCCAAGCACTTCTGGAAATTGACAAACTTGAATAAGGTTTGCTTGTTCAATTAGAACGCCAAACTCAGGAGAGTGATCTCGTAGAGCCTCTATATTGACATGTCTCTCACCAATGCATTCACGATTCTCAAATGCCCTTAGGCGATCCGAATTAACGAACACTTGTTCCTCCCGAGGTGGAGAATCCGGAATAATCGGTTCGTTAGCCATGAAACCTCGTGCTCGTCCAAACCGTCGAGCGAGTCGTTTCCTTTTCACTGAGATGGTTGGTGCAGTCATAGGTGCTTTACCTTTGTCCATGGGTGCTTTTTCTTTCGATGCATCGGACGCCTTTTGTTCAGGCAATGAGTCATCATCATCTGTCAATGCAGTCCAATCTACCTCGTGACAATCTACTTCTGTGTCGCTGATCACAAGAAACTCACCCTTTTGTTGTGTTTTCTTAGCTCTTTTTAACTTATTTGTGGCCCGAGTGTGCACCATAGTGACCAATAAGAGAATGATCCATGAGAATCCCATTGATCCAAGTGCTTTAAGAAGATTAAAATCCTGTGAGCAACAACTCAAGAACACATGAGAAAATTGTTAATTTTCAAAGATTTAAAAAATTGTACCCAAACAATCATAATCATGTAGAGAGACTAAGAATCAAATTAGTTTTGCAAAAGGACTTTTAAAAATAGATCAATTGCATGATTTTTGAAAATCCTTATTATATGCCCTAAAACCGAAATTTTAGAAATCGAAGCCTAAAAATCCGTTAATCAGGAGAATACCTAGCATATAATCAAAACTAATCTACCCAGAGTTCTTATTTCAAAAGAAATTTGATCAAAAACCATCCACAAACAAAGTTGATCCAAGAATTTCATGACGTTTGTGGAAGAAGAGAGAAAAACGGTGAAAAACCGAGATTTTGATCAATAAAACTTACTTGGAGTTGAAGAACTTGAGTTTGAAAGCTTCCAGGAAGGATGAAATCTAGAGAGAGAGGCTCTGGAAACTTTGGAACAAAAGATTGGAGTAAAAGAAATCAAAAACCCTTTTGTTCTTTATAAAATCTAGCCGCGATCCGGATCAGTTCATAACTGCGATCCGGATCGGCTACCCGCAGTGAGAAACTGCGTTCGGGATCCGGATCGGCAGATACAATCCGGATCGGCAGATACAATCCGGATCGTCAGCCCGCAGAGTAATTCCTGTGTTCGGGATCCGGATCATCTTGCCCGATCTGGATCGGCTCCAACTTTTTCTTTAGAAAATTTCAGAGAAATTCAAGAAAAACCAGAAAAAGATGGTAAGCACAAATGTGTATCAACTTTAAACAAAAATCATCGTTTCATACAACAAGAATTAGATTATGCCAAATCTATCAATAATATCCAAAAATGAAACAAAAATTTACAAAAATTAAATCCCTTAAAGTTGAACACCTTCAATTACATCTAACTTGATCTTATGAGTAATGCCTTTATCAAATCATCAATTCAGTAAAGAAAATGAAATACAAAGATCAATAGATGTTTGAAATCCCAAATATAATAGATAATGTATCTAGACAATCTGTTGAAGAGAGTGGCTCTTTGAGCATCTTTCTTTAAAAACCCACCTTATACCAACCTTGAAATTTGACGGAGTCAAGTATTTCAACATGCATTTTACTTAATCAAAAATTTGAACAACCATGCTTGGTATACATGTGGTAGCTGCACACAATACTCGGACGACCGAGGTGGTAGCTCTTTCCTCCATGTGGTGGCAGTTTTCACACTCCTCATTGGGATGTAACTCTTTCCACATCTTTTGAGCATTTTACTTTTTCTATGACTCCCCCTCAATTGGCTATCAATTATTTAAGATATAAAGTATTCAACCAAATATTGATCTCGATTTCATACTCGACTAAGCAGTCAAATAAGATAATGACTATACCAAGAGATCATAGAGAGAGAGAAATTGACTTTGATCACTTAGAAGATGATTTAATTAACATAAATGATCATTGCAACAGTGAAATATTATGATGGCAAAAGCATAATAAATTTCTAAATGTGCGAAAAGATGCAATTAAAGTCAATTATGATCTATGCTCAATTAATGTCCTATGTACAAACATAGATAATGAACAAAACAAAAACAAATACAAAACCTATCCTAAGCAAAGGTTTCAAAAAGAAGTTTATTTCAAGGAAAGCATTCCAATTGCTTTTCGTAAATGAATAAAACGTTTTTGATCCAAAGGTTTTGTTAGAATGTCAGCTAATTGATCCTCAGTTGAAATATATGAAAGTTGAAGAGTATTTGATTCAACTAGCTCTCTAAGAAAATGATATCTAAGTTCAATATGTTTTGTTCTAGAGTGCAACACAGGGTTTTTAGAAATGTTAATTGCACTTGTGTTGTCACAAAGAATTGTTACCGAAGATGCTGAAATGCGGAAATCGCTCAATACGCTTTTCATCCAAATGAGTTTAGTTGAGCAACTTCCAGCTGAAATGTATTCCGCTTCGGCAGTCGAGAGTGCTATCCAGTTCTGCTTTTTACTGTGCCATGCAATAAGGCAATGGCCAAGATAGAAGCATGCACCACTCGTGCTTTTCCGATCATCCACTGATCCTGCCCAATCGGCATCTGAGTATCCAACAATATCCAAACTTGTTCCCATAGAATACCAAATTCCGAAATTAATTGATCCTTTGATATACCGGATGATCCTTTTCACCGCTTTTAGGTGAACCTCCTTTGGTGCTGATTGATATCTCGTGCAAATCCCAACACCAAAATATATATCCGGGCGACTAGCCGTGAGGTAAAGTAGACTTCCAATCATACTTCGATACAGTTTCTCGTCTACATTCTCACTATGTGATTCACTTCCAAGTCCCTTGTGGCTAGTTCCCATTGGAGTCGGAAAATCTTTACAATTTTCTAGGTCAAACTTTTTGACCAACTCCATTGCATACTTGGATTAACTCAAGTGAATACCTTCATCATTTTGTTTAATTTGCAATCCAAGGAAATAAGTCAATTCGCCCATCATGGACATCTCAAATTCGCTTTCCATGGTCTCCGCGAATTTAGAAGCATCATTATCTCTTGTTGCGCCAAATACAATGTCATCGACATAGATTTGTGCTACAATGAAATTGCTTTGATAATGCTTCACAAAGAGAGTCCTATCAGCTCCCCCTCGAGTATAGCCCTTCTCCAAAAGGTGCTTTGTTAACCTTTCGTACCATGCTCGCGGTGCTTGTTTCAGACCGTAAAGAGCCCTTTTTAAACGAAAAACATGGTTAGGTTGTTTATGATCTACAAAACCTTTCGGTTGAGCCACATAAACTTCCTCATTTAAAAACCCATTTAGAAATGCGCTCTTAACGTCCATTTGAAATAATTTGATTTTAAAATGACAAGCAATAGCAAATAGTATACGAATGGACTCGAGTCTAGCTACAGGGGCGAATGTTTCGTCAAAGTCTATACCTTCTACTTGAGAGTAGCCTTGAGCAACTAATCGTGCCTTGTTCCTGATGATAGTACCATCCTCATTTTTCTTGTTCTTGAAGATCCATTTGGTACCTATCACATTGTGTTGCTTTGGAGGCTTCGTTAATTCCCAGACTTTGTTTCGCTCAAATTGATGGAGCTCTTCCTGCATTGCTTTAATCCAGTAGTCATCCTGAAGAGCTTCATCTATGTTCTTTGGTTCGATTAAAGATACGTAGCAAGCGAATCCACAAACCAACTGCCTCCGAGTTCTGACTCCTTCTTGTGGATCTCCAATAATATTCGATTCCGGATGATCCTTGGAGATTCGTAACGTTTGTTGAAACGGAGTACTCGGAGATACATGAGATGATTCCTGCACATCAGATAAACTTGAAGAACCATTAGATGCATCATTAATATTGGAAGTATTATTATGAGAAGATGCATTAGTAGGAGAATCATCATCTAGAGAGATATCGAGGGTAGATTTTCCAGATCCAAAGTGAAAAGTTTCATCTACTTTAACATTTATAGATTCTATGATCGTCTTAGATTCAATGTTAAATACTCGATATGCTCTGCTATTCGTAGAATAACCCAAAAAGATCCCTTCATCACTTCGAGAGTCGAACTTTCCAAGATTTTCACGGTCACGTAAAATGTAACATCGACTCCCGAAGACACGAAAATATTTGATGTTGGGTTTTCTACTAAACCACAGCTCATATGGTGTATTTAAAGTTCCTGGGCGCAAGTAAACTCTATTAATGACATAGACAGCGGTGCTCACGGCTTCAGCCCAAAAATGTAGCGGTAAATTCCGGCTATGAAGCATCACACGCGCCATCTATTGAACAACCCTGTTCTTGCGCTCAACAACACCATTCTGCTGAGGTGTATAGGGTGCCGAGAATTTATGTTTAATGCCATTTGAAGTGCAAAAATCAATGAATTTTGAATTTATGAATTCTCCACCTCTATCACTTCTAACACGAATGATCTTTTCATTCTTTTCAATCATAATACGATGGCAAATCTCATGAAAAGAGTCAAACGTATCAGCTTTCTCTTTTAAAAATGCTACCCAAGAAAACCGAGAGAAATCATCAACCAATAAAAAAATGTACCATTTACCTCCCAAAGATGGTTGACGGGTCGGCCAAAAGAAAAAGAAGAAAAGAAAGTAGTATACATAAACTACACAAGATTTAATCGAAGAACGATTAAAGACAAGGAGGGGTTTCACCTTTGCATACCCAAACCTTTTGAGTTTTGGAGTATGTTGGCAATGGTTGAGAAGTTTTCCTTGATGAAGACGTCTTGCAAGATTGGTCTTTTTCTTTTGTCATCGTCTTGTTTGAAGTACTACCAATGTCCTTTTCTTTAGGAAAATCCTTCTTTGAATTCCATGGAGTGAACTTATTGGCAGCAGTTGCAAGATGTGGTTGATTTGATCTTTGAGCTCCAATCTTGCAATTTCTTCCAATGTGCCCTGCAGAATTACAACGAAAACATACCTTTGTGCTTGACGATTCTGAAGAGGATGAAGTAGGTTTGTTGTCGTTAGTTGTCATGATTTCCGGTGTCGGAGGAGGAGATACCGACTGAGGCACAAAGACTGTCCCAACCGAACTAAAATTGTCTTCAGTTCGATTGTATCCGAGGCCGAACTTGTTTGTTTGACCAAGACCAAGAAGTTTATCCAACTTACTCCTTCCTAAAGAAAATTGCTGTAAGTCATCCTTGAGTTGGCAAATGGTCTTTGTCATTTCCAATTTTTCCCGTCGGGCCTCGCCGTAGAGCTTCAAGAAATAGTTCGCTTTGTTCACCATATCTATATAGTTCTTCTCGAGTTGTTCATTGGACTCTTGAAGGGAAACATTTTCTTTTATCAGTTTATCCCTTTCCACTTCAAGATCGGTCGAGAGAGAAGTTACCCTTTTTACTTCTTCTTCGAGATCCTGCAATCTCCCTCTCAACCCCTTGTTTTGCTTAGCCGGTTTCTTTAAATCCCGTAAAGATCTGTGATAGGCTAGAGCAAATTCTTCACCTTCCGAATCATCCAATTCGTTGTCCGTTGCATTCTTTTCAACAGTGGAGTTGGACATCGACTCGGATGTACTTGCCATAAAGCACATGAAGGGTGAAGATACGGACGCGTGGAATGCGGTGGAGCTCTTTTCTTCATCACTCGAAGACGACTCATTTGACGTTGAGTTGTCATCCCAAGTGATGACTTGCATCGCCTTCTTCTTTGCCGGATACTTGTTAGGACACTCCGTTGCAATGTGGCCGTAGCCTCGACATTTGAAGCATTGTAGTTGTCCTTCTGAACTTTTCTTATCCTTTGAGAAGTTCTCTTGCTTTCTTGACTTGTAACTTGAAGTACCCTTGCCTTTGTTCGACTTTCCGAAGGATGGAGATTTGCTTGAATTACCCCTCCGAAAGTTGCGGCGAAACTTCCTTGTCAAGAGAGCGAGCTGCTTCTCAAATTCCTCCATAGAAAGGTTCTCGCCATCGTCTGAGGAGGATGTATCCGCGTCTTCTTCCTTAGTTGTTTTCAACGCATAACCTGAAGACTTAGAAGTGGATGCCTTTCCAGAAGAATTGTTAGTAGTAAATGTCATTTCATAAGTTTGTAATGAACCAACTAATTCTTCTACACGTATTTCGTCCGGGTGTTTAATAGTTTCAATGGCAGTAACCTTTGGGCGAAATCGTTTAGGAAGAGTTCTTAAGATCTTTCTTGCAATCTTAAATTCTGGAATCTTCTCTCCCAGATTAGCACATGAGTTTACGATGTCTTGCAATCGTGTATAGTAGTCCGTGAAAGATTCATTTTCTGCCATTAAGATAGAGTCAAACTTGCTCGTAAGCAATTGCAGTTTCTGAATCTTCACGAGGTTAGTTCCCTCATGTGTAACCTGAAGAACATCCCAGATTTCTTTCGCAGTCTCACATGCCGAGACGCGAGAGAATTCAGTTTGAGATAAGGCATTAAAGATAGCATTAATTCCCTTGCCATTGTAAGAAGATGAATCTAACTCTTCCTTGGTCCATTTCGACCTAGGTTTTAAGGTGCGAACATCACCAATAGATTCAGTTGGATTAGACCATCCTAATTCAATTGATTGCCACACCCGTTCGTCGATGGAAATTAAAAAGGCTTTCATCCGTACTTTCCAGTAGGCATAATTTGTTCCATCGAAGAACGGGGGTCGGTTGATGTTTCCACCTTCAACCATTGTTTACAACCCTATTCCCCCTCCGATACCACTTGTTGGGTTATATGTAATAAGGATCTAAATAGGGGAAAAAACACCTAGAGGGGGGTGAATAGGTGTAAACGTATAAACACTCAAAAATCGTTGCGATAAAAACCCAATGCGGAAATAAAAAATAATACGCAAGATTTTTACGTGGAAAACTCCATCACCGGAGTAAAAAACCACGGGACCGATAACACGGCAGAAATCCACTAGAATTAAAACACGTACAAGGTGATTTACCGTACACAATTACGACTCAACCTTTTCCATACGCTCCTAGAGGATCTTCTCCGCTCGCTCCGCGACGCTTCTCGAATCCACGATCTGCGCCCAACGCCGAATCCACGGCGTCCAACGTCGAATCCACGACGTCCAACCGAATCCACGGTCTTCACCCAATAGCACCCTTCGAATCCACGAACGTGCCTCGCTCCGAATCCATGAGAGCGGTTGAACCTTGAATCCACAAGGACACGCGAATCCACGCGCCGATTTTTGGGGTAAATCGTTGTTTTTTGGGTGGTGATGATCCGCCGAATACTTAGATCAAAGATAGATCGGAAATACCATCTAAGTATTCATTAGTTTGATTCAACTCAAGATGTGAGTATGAAAGCCTAGAATCAAACTAATCAATATAGATGAAGAAACATAGAGTATTCTCTAATGATTTCCTTTCTTCTCTATACGTGGATCTAGAGGCGTATATATGAAAATGATGGCTATTTTTATTTTCGGCCTCTTTTTTGGATTAACCCTAGAAGAAGAGTCATAGGGTCTATTTATAGGTTAGAAACCCTAGGAAGGAGATAAGAATCAAAAACCTAACATTTCTGGAGATTTTACGGACGGCGATCCGGATCGGATTAGCTGTGATCCGGATCGTCGTAACGAGTCAGGCAATTCCAGAAAAACGAAGGTTCGGGATCCGGATCGAAGTGCTTGATCCGGATCGTTCATACAGTTCACCAAACATCAACGTTCGGGATCCGGATTGCGAAGCCTGATCCGGATCGTTCAAGGAAGATGGTAAACTCAGTGTTCGGGATCCGGATCAAGAGAGGCTACGATCCGGATTGAACTGGTGTATGAACGAACCACCTTCGGGATCCGGATCGAACAACCTGATCCGGATCCTGAACATGTCCCAAGTCCAGTTTTTGATTTTTATGCAATGAAAGATTCTTCCAAGTGTTTCTACACTACAAGAAGTATTCGGATCACACAAAATCTTTAGTAAAGCATACCTGATCCTTTTGAATTCTTCTTTCTTGAGATTGAGTTAAATGATCCAACTTTCTTCACCTTCAATCTTCAAGACTTTAGACTTTCACGAAACTCCGCCAACTCAAATTCCGTAACAAAGTGCCGGTACCACCCCCCTCCAAAATCCATAACGCACGCTCTCAGCATATCCTCGAGGGTCTGTATAGTGCGCTCACACTGGCCATCAGTCTGTGGGTGGAATGCAGTGCTGAATCTGAGCTGGGTCCCCAAAGCTGACTGTAAACTCCCCCAGAATCGTGACACAAACCTCGGATCCCGATCTGAAACAATCGACGCAGGTATCCCGTGTAGCCTCACTATCTCGTCCAAATACAACTGTGCCAGACGCTCCAATGACCAAGTCATCTGAACAGGCAAGAAATGCGCAGACTTGGTGAGTCTATCAACAATAACCCAAATCGCGTCGGCTCCACTCTGCGCTCTCGGCAGCCCTGTAACAAAGTCCATGGTGATGTGGTCCCATTTCCACTCGGGAATTGGAAGACTTTGTAACTTGCCAGCAGGAACCCGGTGCTCTGCTTTCACTTGCTGGCAAGTTAAACAGTGAGCCACAAATCTTCCAATGTCCCGCTTCATTCCGGACCACCAAAAATGTGCCTTGAGGTCCTTATACATCTTAGTACCACCAGGATGAATGGTATAAGGTGTATAATGAGCCTCACCCAAAATCTGGTCTCTGATCTCTGAATCCGAAGGCACACACACTCGGTCCCTGTACCGCAGTACTCCCGAGCTATCCACTGTAAAATCCCCTATAAGATCTGCCTGAATCTGTGATCTAATCCTCTCCAAGTGGGGGTCCTCACTCTGCGTCTCCCTAATCCTGTCCAACAGAGTGGGCTGCAAGACCATAGACATAGTCTAGCAGAGACCCCAGGGGATACAACCTCAATCTGGAGTCGCCTCAACTGCTCAATCAACGGGGCCTGCTGCGTGACCAACATGCTCAAGCTCTGCACTGACCTCCGACTCAAAGCATCTGCTACCACATTGGCCTTGCCGGGATGATAGAGGATACTCACATCGTAATCCTTCAGTAACTCCAACCACCGGCGTTGCCTCAGGTTCAGCTCCTTTTGAGTAAACAGATACTTTAAGCTCTTATGATCCGTGTAGATCTCACAATGCTCACCGTAGAGGTAATGCCGCCACAGCTTCAATGCGAACACCACAGCTGCCAGCTCTAAATCATGAGTAGGGTAATTCTTCTCATAATCCTTTAGTTGCCGTGAAGCATAAGCAATTACCCTCCCATGTTGCATCAAGACACAACCCAAACCGCTGTGCGAGGCGTCACTGTAAATCACGTAGCCATCACCCATCACTGGCAGTGTAAGAACTGGTGCTGAAATCAGTCTCCTCTTCAGCTCCTCAAAACTCCGCTGACACTGCTCAGTCCAAATGAACCTCATCCCCTTCCTAGTCAAACAGGTCAGGGGAGCAGAGAGCTTCGCAAAGCCCTCTACAAACCGACGGTAGTAGCCTGCCAAGCCCAGAAAGCTCCGGACCTCCGTCACCGTCGTCGGTCTCGGCCAATCCCGAACTGTATCGATCTTCGTCGGGTCAACTGCCACCCCTGCGGCTGATACCAAGTGGCCCAAAAATGCAACCTCCCGAAGCCAAAACTCGCACTTCTTAAGCTTGGCATACAGCTTCTTCTCACGTAGGAGCTGCAGCACTATCCTCAAGTGCTCCTCATGATCCACATCGCTCCGGGAGTAGATCAAGATGTCATCAATGAACACAACCACAAACAAGTCTAAGTACGGCTGAAATACCCGGTTCATCAAATCCATGAATGCAGCTGGGGCATTAGTCAAACCAAACGGCATAACCGTAAACTCATAATGCCCATACCGGGATCGAAATGCCGTCTTAGGGATGTCCTCGGCCCTCACCCTCAACTGGTGGTAACCTGACTGAAGATCAATCTTCGAAAACACTGTGGCTCCCTGTAACTGATCAAATAAATCATCTATCCGTGGAAGGGGATACTTGTTCCGGATGGTCACTTTATTCAACTCCCGATAATCCACACACAAACGAAGCGACCCATCCTTCTTCTTCACAAATAAAACTGGCGCTCCCCACGGAGAAACACTAGGCCTGACAAATCCCCTATCCATAAGATCCTGAAGCTGGGCCTTCAACTCCCTCAACTCGGCAGGTGCCATCCTATAAGGCGCCTTCGAGATTGGTGCGGTTCCCGGTACCACATCAATCACAAACTCCACCTCCCTCTCCGGCGGCATAGTCGTCAACTCAGGGGGAAACACATCTGGGAACTCGCGAACAACAGGAATATCCTCGAGTCCCAGTGCCGCCGTAGGCACCTCCACAATCGTCGCTAAGAAAGCGGTGCAGCCCCTACTAATCATCCGCCTAGCCCTCGCCGAAGAAACAGTCATCGCAAAGAAGGTGCTCTGGCAGCCTCTGAAGACGAACTCCTCCTGTCCAGGCTCGCGGAGGGTCACCGTCCTCTCTCTGTAGTCTATAACAGCATAGTACCTCGACAACCAATCCATACCTAGCACGACGTCGAAATCCTGGAGCTGCCGCAAGACAAGCAAGTCTGCCGGCAAAATCCAGGATCCCAACTGCACAGGGCAATCCCTACAATACTCCTCGACATGCAAGACATGATCTGGTATTTGAACCTCTAATGCATGCGATAAAGAAACTACCTCTATACCATGAAGGGATGCAAATGCTCTACTGATAAAAGAATGCGATGCACCGGTATCAAAGAGAGTACGAGTACGAACTGCAGAAATCAAAATAATACCTGCGACGACATGCTCTGCTGCTGTAGCATCCTCTACCTGAGCGGCATAGACTCGACCGCTCGGCGCCGGGGGATGTCGCTCTGGCTGTCGCGAGGACGAGGAAGCAAAGTCTGGCCTACCGGAGGTCGCCGAAGGTCCTGCTGACTGACGAGGAATGAAGGATGCAGAAGCTGATGAAGGAGCTGGGTAACCTGCCCTGGGGCACGCCCTCGCGAAGTGACCGGTCTGCCCGCAACGGAAGCAGCGGCCCTGACTCTGCGGGCACTGGGCCGGTGGGTGCGGTCCTCCACAAATGACACAACGATCAGGGCGCGGCTGCCGCGAAGTCTGCTGCTGCTGCGAAGACTGCTGCTGTCGAGGTGGTCGACGCTGCTGCTGCTGGAACTGACGAGATCCCCCAGATCTCTGCCGCCCCTGATACCCCCGTCCCTGAGAGTGGAAACGGGGTGGTCTCGGGGGTCCCTGTCTACTCGACTGCCCCTCCTCAAACTGCGCCGGGCGCTTTGCCCCAGGAGTCACTACGGGGGCTGGAGCCACCTCTGCCATCACGACCTCACCACTCTCCACATACAGTGCCTGCTCCATCGAGGCCTCCAGAGTCTGTAATCTGCGGGAGCGGACCAACTGATAAATGTCCCGACGCAACCCTCTCTCGAACATATAGATCCGGTGGGTCTCATCTCTGGCCACGTGGGGCATACAAGCCAACAGCCGATTGAAATCGGCTATGTACACGTGTACGGGCCTATCTCCCTGGCGAAGACTCCTCAGCTGCTCCTCCAAACTCTGCCGAACACTCTCGGGAAAGAAGGCCCCAAGAAGCATACCACGAAACTCTGCCCAAGAGATAAACTGGGTCCCAGGCGGACCTGCGGGTCGCACACGCCGCCACCAGGCCTCGGCGTTGCTCTCCAGAAAATGAGTAGCCAACAGAACTCGAAACCTCTCATCAATAAAAAGGCTCTCGAAATGGCGCTCCATAGCTGTAACCCAAGACTCAGCCGCCCACGGCTCAGCACTCATACCCGAAAAACGGGGTGGATCAAACTTGCGAAACCTCAACAAAAGACCCACCAAAACCTGCTGCTCTGCCAAAGTCAAAGATCCCGTCGTCCCAGACGGTGGCCTACTGGAAACTGGCTCAGCCGGAACTGCTGGTGCAGGCTGCACAACCGAGGGTGCCACCACAGGGGAAGAAGGCACCGGTGAACTCTCAGGGGGTACTACCGCCGGCTGCGCTCTCTGCTCCAACAAGAGCGTCAACCGACTCACAGCCTCCTCCTGGCGTCGAGACGCCTCAGCCAACTGTGCCACCTGGGCACGGAGCTCCAAAACCTCGCTCTGCTGTCCCTGCCCCGAGTCCTCCTACTCGGGCTCAGAGGACGAAGGCTGCGAACGCGTCACCATCCAGCGTCGAGGAGGCATCCCCACCTGAGGGACAAGGCAAACAATCAGAACCCAAATCATCTCTCGACCCAATCTAGCGAAAGTCAGAAGGCATGTCCCCCTTCCCGAAGTACTATGTTGTCTGCAGCCAACATAGTTGCCACCGAAGGAAGACATGTCAATCGCTCACCCCGAACCACTCGGGAGAGTTAGAAATCCAATCAGGACTCTCGCTAAAATCACGGCTCTCACGCGAGTCATCCTAGGGTCCAACCACAAGCCTAGGGTTCCTAAGTCCTCCAAGACCTACATCCTAGGCTCTGATACCACTCTAATCTGTCACGCCCCGGGGCGATACTGCGCCCCGGCTCGCCAACAGATCCGCCGCCCATACGGGAAACCCCGTATAGGCGTAGCGACTAACCTGCAAAGAAACATCTACACTAGCAGATATCAGAGCTGAAAGAGAAAAGCTGGAATAAAATACATAAAATAAACTACAACTCACAAATATACAGACCAATCTCACCAGAAAACAAGAGTCTCTCAGAAAAGCAGGAAAGAAAGGTACAACTCAAAACCTCACTACAACAGTCACTCGACATAACACACACCAAAATGGTACTGGGGTACATCTACTCACACACTGAAGATGACAGGAGGGGATCTATCTCGCGACGCCCTTACCTCGGTCAGAAGGAGCTGGATCAGCAACAAGAGCTGCAGGAACCGGAGCAGAAGTCCCTGGGGAGAAAACACCACGACGGGTGTGAGAACTACATCCCATAGTAGTTCTCAGTGGGTGCCGCCAACAAGCCCGACGGTCTGCCCACTAAGTCTACCAGAGGCAAAAAGTAACATATGCAGTGCAGTAAGGAAAGCTGGGAAAAGTAACTCTACAGCTACTATGCCTCTATCTAGATGCTCAACAGTGGAACAGAAAGAACATAATGCCACAACTAACACTCCTCCCTGATCACCCAATCAACACTGACTGCCACATCGGGTCCAGTCAAACCTGCGCCAACCTACTGCCGTTACGTCCCGGAGGAGCGGACTTATGTAGGGCGTCCGTGGCTGCCAACAAAAGCACAGCCAGAGGGACCAATGCAACAACAAGTCGCTAAAGAACATCTCAAACTCACACCGGTACACAACCCGGTCTCGCCTACTCCGGAGTGGCACTCGAGGGGAGCGACCCGCTCGAGTCAAAGTAACCCATAAGTATCACTGTATAGTATCTCTGTAAAGCTCAAATGTGGCTCATGCAGGCTATGATCCAATCCTCGATCAATAAGATCGACTACCAAACAAAACACTGACTCACTCACTGGCTGGAATCTACACAGCTGAAACTCACTGTCTCTCTGACAGTTTCCAAGAACCCAGATCTACCATCACTATCACTCTCCCAAAGAAATCAAATCTACAGACTGCTATCAACTCCACTCGGTCCCCAGACACGAGTGCAAATGCATCCCACAACCACCCGACCTCTCGGCCCACAACTCGGGCGAGGAAAAGCTAAGTCCATAGTGAAATGAAGTATCGTGATGTGGAATGTCTAGAGCAGTAAGAACCTAGCCCAAGTTGGAGTTTTTCTACAGACTGGCTGAACATGATACATATGACAGGGGTGCTAGGTCAAATTCCAAGATTTCATTACTTAACATAGTGTAGGAATCAAAAGATTCATCAACTAATATACAAGATACAACATACAGTTTTACACATGCTAATACTCCAATTTCTAACATGCATGATCCTACACACATAGAATTAGTACATAGTCCAGAGTTCTTGGAAGCAAGGTCACCCACCTGAAAGTGCTAACTGCCCGGAATCGTACAGCTGAGAAAGCCCAAAACAGTCAAATCACAGATCCCACCAAGCCAACAACACGGTAGAAGTGCTCACAACCTCCTGGGTACAAACATACACCAAAATTACACTTTAAACCACACAAATTCCAAAATCCCAAAATCTGTGGTGAACAGTCCCATTCACACGAAATTTTCACCTGAAAAACTTCCTCCAAAAATTCCAATAAAAATATGACGGCGATCCTCGCGAAGACTAGATGTCGATAGAGTCCTGAAACGTCGAATTCCGATGTCCGGATGAGGAGATAAAAATCTGACAAGTAGGTTCTGTCCAAATCAACCAACAGTCGCAAAGGGGGTTAAAAATGTACCCAGAACCCCAAGAAAAGCTCGGATCCAGAAAAAGTGTCCAACACGGAAAATGTAGATTTACCTCTTACGAAACCGTCACCACAGAAATCGTCCAAAAATAACGTCGGGGTAGCCCGGTAGACCTCCCAGGCTAAACTGCGACGAAAATGGGCCTCCAACAGTAGATCGTCGCTCCGCACCCCGATGTAGAAGTCGCCATCGTCGCGGCCTCCAAAAATTCTGAACCTTTGCCAAAAGATGCACAAGAGGGAGAGGAAGAAAATTGGTGAGGGGCTCAATGGCTAAAGCTCTCGGGAAAAGCCTCTAAAGTGAGCCCCAAGGGGCCTATTTATAGGCCTCACCCGAAATCAGCCCAAAAAGACAAGTCAATGGGCTTTCGGGCCCAACTTTCGGGCGCCCGGTCATTCGGGCGGCTACAGTGTTGGGCCGGCCCAACACTGTTCACGCCCGAATCCACCAGGTGCCGCCACGTGGCCCGCCGAACAGCAAACAGCTGTTCGGGCCACCCACTGGCTGCCACGTGGCCCGCCCCCGCACAGTGAGGCGGTGGGCGCCCGCCAACCAGCGGGCGACGCGTGTCCCCCCGGTTGACTCGCTGACCGGTCGGCGGCCGCGCCGGGCGCGCGGCATGGCCCTGACGTGGGCACGCGCCCCGAGGTACCGGCCCCGACTCCGTGCGCCGCGCACGGTGCGCCCGCGAACCAGAGGGTGACACGTGTCCCCTACACCCGGTCCACGCATTCCACTCCGGAATTCCGTGGACCGCGCCGCGTGCACCGACCAACCGGAGGCTGCCACGTGCCCCCGCCTTGGTCCATGCACCGCCGCGCTCACCCGGTAGACCGCGCGCCTTGCGCCCGCCAATCAGGCGGTGCCACGTGTCCATGCGCCGGGTCTGTGCACCCCGCCGCGCAGCTCTGTGGACCGCGCATCCTGATCCGGCCAATGACAGGCTGCCACGTGGCATCCCGGCGGTCTACGGCCCCTCCCATGCACCATTTTCCACTAAAAACTTCCGGGAGTCCTTTTTTGGGCATCCGGACTCAGAAACAAACAAGCAAATAGCCGTTTTCAAGCGTTTTTCCGTGCTGAATCCATTTCCGATCTCTGTTGGGCCTAATTCTTTTCCGAAATTTCGGCAAACTCAACCGAAGGCCTACACAGCTAATAATAACACACAGGGTCCATCTGTGGCATCCCATTGACGCACCATGGGCCAGATACACCAACGCTAGGTGCTCTAACAGTGGATTCATCGGAAGAACGCTGCATGGGAATTAGGGCCACTACATATAGTTTCCTTTCAGCTTTTATCTATCTATCTATCTGCATACCTATCTGTTGTGCCTCCAGTAGACTTAGTGGGCATACCGTGGATATTGGTGACGGTACCCACTGAGATCTACCTTCTGCAGTAGATCTCACACCCGCTGCGGTGACAGGTTTCCTGAGACTGCTGTTCCGGCTTAGCTCGCGCGGAGACAGCTGATCGAGGTGAGGACGTGGCCGAGTAGTTCCTTACCAGCATTGAGAGTCAGAGGTAGATGTACCCAGTATATGGTTTTGATTACACTTTTGTACTGGACATTCTGAGATTTGAGTGAGGATTGTACTTGTATTATCATAGTTGACAGACTTGTATTTGAGGATTATTTTATTATTCAGATGTTCAGTTGATTTCTTAGCTTTTGGGTTTTAGTTCTAATTCATCTCTGATACATTTTTAGCTTTAGATCTGACTTGCAGGGTAGACGCTTCGTCTGTACGGCAGTTTGCGTACAGATGGCGGATCTGTTGGCGGGCCCGGGTCGCAGTTTCGACCCCGGGACGTGACAGATTAGGGTGGTATCAGAGCCTAGGAACATAGGTCATTGAGGACTTAGAGACCCTAGGCTATTGGTTGGACAGTAGGATGACTGTCGTGAGAGACGTGACTTTAGCGAGAGTCCTGATTGAGTTTGTACCTCCCCCAGAGGATTGGGGCGAGTGATCTTACATGTTATTTCTTTAAAGATGATTATGTTGGCTGCAGACAACATAATACTTTAGTATGGGTAACATGTTCTAGACTTTCGCTTGATTGGGTCGAGAGAGTTCTTGGTCCTAATGTTTGTTCTGTTGCAGTGGGTTTTGATGCCTCCGAGACGCCGTGCGGCGGTGAAGACGTGTTCGACCTTGGATGAAGAGCCCGAACAGCGGGAGGCTGAATGGACAGAGCAGAGTGAGGTTCGTGAGTTGCGAGCCAAGTAGCTCAGTTGTTTGAGGCGATGCGGCGCCAGGAAGAGAGCATGGAGCGCGTGATGCGCATGCTCGAGCAGAGAGCATCGACTGAGGTATCGCCAGTAGTACCTCCGAACGCCACATCGTCGACTTCGACCCAGATCGCACTGTGGATAGTGCAGGAGCAGCGAGAGTTTGCTGATCGGTTGATGTGCATCCGCCAGTTCCATCCCCTATAGATTTCGAGCCAGAGTTTGGAGCCTTGGGAGGCCGAGAACTGGATTGCTGTTATGGAAAAGTTGTTTGAGGATTTGTTCATCCAGGAGAAGCATCAGGTGCACTTGGTTATGCACACATAGGATCAGGACGCCGAGAGTTGGTGGCGTCGAGTTTGTCCCGATGGACCACCGGGAGCGCAGTTGATGACCGACCTAGAGCGAGTTTCTGCGATTGTTGAGCAGTATACCCCATGTAGCCAGGATGAGGCCTTGAAGGTTGATCATTTTTGAGAGGGGACTGCATCGGGATGTGTCACGCCCCGGGTGTAGACCAGAACCCAGGCTCGCCAACAGATCCGCCGTGCACACAGAATTTTCCCTGTACACGAAGCGCTGGTAACCTGCTCAGATATAAGATATACAATAGAAGAGCATAAACAGAGCTGAACTAAAAGAACTATAAGTAATCTCAGACTGGAAATAAGATATAAGCTGAAATAAAGTACAATAAACTCCCAGCTCACTAACCAAAATACAAACAGCTGGCTAAACCAGTCCCAAAAGTAAACTACTGTAATCTGAGATACAAAAGGGGTGCAATAAAAGTCCAGCTACTCTCACAGTCGGGGTAGATGATCTAGCTAGTACGCAATCCTTTTACCTCGATCAGCCGCTGATGGCCCAGCAGCTCGCGCAGATGACTCTGCAAAACAAAGGGAAGAAGACAGAAAACAACAATGGGGGTGAGAACTACTAGATAAACCAGTAGCCTCCCCTAGTGGGTAAAACCTCAAATGCTGACACACCCACTAGGACTATAAGAGGCAAAAAGGAAGGAACAGTGGTATGCAATATAGACTGCTGGAAAAAGAGAAACTACCACTACTATGCCTCTAGATGCTGTGCCAAAGGTTACGGTATATGCATGCAACTGTAAATCTAACTGCCCAAAGAAACCCAATCAAAGGGCCAGGAAGTACTGGCACTGCCTGCTCTGTCACCAATCGCAACTCATCAAGGTGCCCGGCGCTCGGCACGGTGTAAAGCCTACTCCGGAGTGGCACTCGAGGGGAGCGACCCACACGAGTAAAGTATGTACAGTATCCCTGTATCAAGTATCTCTGTATCAAGCATCTCTGTAACCAATATCTCACAATAGCAGGACTGGATCATGACTATGATCAAAGTGGGAAATATCCGTCCACTAAAGTAACCCTGATCCCCAATCAGATGCAATAGTAATCAAGTGGGAAACACCATCCACTAGGAAAATCTGAAACCCGATCTGATGCATAAGTGAACACCCGGTCTACCGCCTAATGTCCGCGGCTGCCGCAACACCCGATAAGCCCAAGATCTGATAGAGTAATCAACAGCTGGCTAACCGCCTCAAGTCTGCGGTTACTACCATGCCCCACAATATATTATCGAGTCAAACCTGTCCCAGACTCCAGCCTTAACCACACTATCCCAAACCCTGCTCAATCCGAGCAACATATATCCGAATACGAAGGAGAATAGTGAAACATGGTTTCTCCTAAGTCAAGTCCCAAAGATAGTGTAGCAATAAATAGTAGCCTATCTAGATGTCCAAACAAGCATGCAAAGGTTCGCATTTAGAAACAGAAGGAAAGTATTTAAATATTTATTTAGAAAAGATGGTTTTATGATAATACTTTAGCATGCGATGATAGTTTACAGCATATGTCCAACAACAGTGTCCCAGTTTACCATAAATGAGCTGTCATATTATTTGTGGGGTTTACTTATGCATTTCATGAGTACAAGTACCGATTATCTGTTTAAAGTCGGGAATCTCTAATACTCCTAGTGAGATAGTCAGTAATGAGGTAAGCAACAACCACCCACCTCGAAAAGCGTGCCCAATACCCAAGAAAATACCCACTGTCCTCTATGCACACCGTCAGCTGAAACAGTATCCTACAACATCACATAAGTGTATACGGTGTAAGAACTACAAGTCTCAAAACAGATTTGCTATTTTTATAATCAGCACGCAAAACGAGGAATTTCACCTCTGTCCCGAGCTCCTAAAATCTCAGAAAAATCACGGTTGTGTTCCTCGCGAAAAGTAGCCCAAAATCGACTCTTGAATCGCCTCAATCTGATATTCCTACGCGGAGAAACAATTCGTCGAAGTCGCCGTTGTCCAAAAACCCAAACAGCAAAAGAGGGGGTCAAAACACCTCGGGAATCGTGCCAAGGAATCTGAATCCAGAGAAACGACCAACACGAAAAACGAAGCCCTACCTCTTAGGAACACACTGGCAAAGAAATCGTTGAAACAGGACTCCTGTACTGCGCAGGGGACTCCTCGGACTGAAATGCGACGATAACGGGCCAAGCTTGGGGAAAAACGAGGCACACTGTAAAATCCGGATCGCCGCTGTCGAACTTCCAAAAAATCTGGGAACGCACCAGGAGGTAGAAAAATCAGTGAGGAACAACTTCTCTTCAATGACCTCTCTCAGATTCTCTCTCTTTCTCTCGGAAAATGGAGAAAAGAAGGGAGGGGAAGGCTATTTATAGGCCCAATAAAACAATTGGGAAAATGACCTTCATGTCCCAACTTTCGGGCGGCTACAGTGCCCAGGCCCACTTTCGGGCGTGAACAGTGCAGCCCAGGCCACGTTTCGGGCGGCTATAGTGCGGCCCGGCCCAGGGTTTTCCGGGCGCGCACAGTGCGGCCCGGCCCAGCCCGCCCGCGCACGGGATCCCTTCCCGTCCAACCGGCCGTCCGACCCGGCCCACGGCCCGCCACGTGTCCGCCAAACAGGCGGCAGCCGTGCGGGCCCAACGGGGAAGCGCCACGTGTCCCCCGTGATTGGCGGCAAGGTGGGTGCCCCAGCCAACGGCGTGGCGACACGTGGCCCCGCCCGACACGGCTGTCGGCGGCACCGCCGCCACGTGCGTCCACGTGCGCCCATGTGCGCGTACGGCCGCCGCCGCGTGGCGCCGCGTGCGCCACGCGCACATGGACCAGCCAACCCGGGGCCGCCACGTGGCGCGCCCCGGTCCACCGTGCACCACGCCCCCCTCCGCGCCTGCCCGGCCTGCCCGCGCTGCCCGCGCACCCTCCCGTGCGCCGCGCGCCCTGCACCGGCCCAACCGCGTGCTGCCACGTGGCCCGCCGGTCCACCATGCACCGGCGGCCCTTTCCGTGGATCGGGAGGCGTGCGCCGGCCCAATGAGGAGCCGCTACGTGTCCCTGGCCGGTCCACCGGTCCCCCCATGCACCAATTTGCGCAGAAAACCTCCGGGGGTTCGTTTTTGGGCATCCGGACTCCAAAATAAATAAGTAAATAGCCGTTTTCAAGCGTTTTTCCGCGCTGAATTCAAATACGGCCTCCGATTGGCCCAAATCATTTTCTAAAATTCGGCAATTACCTCCGAAGGTCAAACCAACAGTAAATACCACACTGTGTCCATCCGTAGCATCCCTTTGATGCACTGTGGACCTAATACACCAATAATAGATGTTTCTCACCCAGGATTCACGGGAAACACAGTACGAAAACCTGGGCCACTACATCCTCCCCCACTAACAAAAGTTTCGTCCTCGAAACGAAGATCATACCTCAATCCTGAGCCTCGAACAGGTAGGGGTAGGCGTCCATCATTGCTGACTCGAGCTCCCACGTCGCCTCGCGCTCATCATGATTGCTCCAGAGGATCTTCACATAGGGGATGGTCCGATTGCGCAATTCTTTCATCTCCCGATCTAGAATCCGCAGTGGGCGCTCCTCATATCTCAAATCCTCGCTGACCTCGAGTGGTGCAAAGTCGATGACGTGCGACGGGTCGAAGACGTACCTCCTCAGAGTGGAAACATGAAAGACATCGTGGACACCGGCTAGCCTCGGGGGAAGAGCAAGTCGATAAGCAACTGGCCCGATGCGCTCCAATACCTCAAAGGGTCCAATATAACGGGGGCTAAGTTTCCCGCGAATGCCAAACCTCCTTATCCCTTTGGACGGCGAGACTTTCAAAAATACATGATCTCCAACCTGAAACTCTAAGTCTCGTCGCCGAACATCAGCATAGCTCCTTTGTCGACTCTGAGCGGTCTGAAGATGCTGTCGAATTACCCGGACCTTCTCCTCTGCCTCTAGCAATATATCTGGTCCCAGAGTCCGTCTCTCCCCCACATCACTCCAATATAGCGGTGATCGACATTTGCGTCCATACAACGCTTCAAACGGAGCCATTTGAATGCTTGCTTGAAAGCTGTTGTTGTACGCAAACTCAGCCAGTGATAAGTGTCGAATCCATCCACCGCCAAAATCTAGGACACAAGCCCTTAGCATATCCTCAAGGATCTGAATCGTCCGCTCTGACTGTCCATCAGTCTATGGGTGGAAGGCTGTACTGAATCTGAGCTGAGTCCCCAAGGTAGTCTGTAAACTCCTCCAGAATCGCGAAGCAAACCTCGGGTCTCTATCTGATACTATAGAAGCTGGCACTCCATGTAATCTCACTATCTCATCCAAATACAATTGGGCTAGTCGCTCGAGTGGCCAAGTAGTCTGCATAGGTAAAAAGTGCGCTGACTTGGTAAGTCGATCCACAACTACCCAGATAGCATCTGCACTTCCCTGTGCCCTCGGCAACCCGACCACAAAATCCATAGTAATGTGGTCCCATTTCCACTCGGGAATCGGGAGACTCTGTAGCTTGCCAGCTGGCACTCGATGCTCAGCTTTTACCTGCTGACAAGTTAAACACTGCGACACAAACCTCCCAATATCCCTTTTCATGCCATTCCACCAGAAGTGTGCCTTGAGGTCCTTATACATCTTAGTCCCCCCAGGATGAAGGGTATAAGGTGTATAATGGGCCTCCTTCAATATCTGTTCTCTGATATCAGCATCCACTGGCACACATGCTCGGTCCCTGTACCTCAGTACTCCCGAAGCATCCACTGAAAAATCCCCTGATCGATCACTCGGAATCTGATCTCTAATCCTGGTCAAATGGGGGTCCTCGCTCTGTTTCTCCCGGATCCTCTCCAGCAGAGTGGGCTGCACGACCAAAGACATCAGTCTAGCAGAGACCCCAGAGGATACAACCTCTATCTCGAGCCGTCTCAACTCCTCTAACAGTGGCGCCTAATTTGTAATCAACATGGACAAACTCTGTACTGCTCTCCGGCTTAATGCGTCAGCGACCACGTTAGCCTTGCCTGGGTGGTAAAGGATGTCCACATCATAATCCTTTAGTAGCTCTAACCATCTGCGCTGCCTCAAATTCAGTTCCTTCTGCGTGAACAGGTACTTTAGGCTCTTGTGGTCGGTGTAGATCTCACAGTGCTCCCCATATAGGTAATGGCGCCAAAGCTTCAGTGCAAACACCACGGCAGCAAGTTCCAAGTCATGGGTAGGATAATTCTTCTCGTAATCCTTAAGCTGTCTCGATGCATAAGCAATTACCCTCCCTTCCTGCATCAGCACGCATCCAAGCCCACTGTGCGATGCATCACTGTAGATCACATATCCTTTCCCCATAACAGGGAGGGAAAGGATAGGAGCGGTCATCAATCTTTCCTTTAGCTCCTCAAAGCTCCTCTGGCAGTCCTCACTCCAGATAAACTTAACTCCTTTACGCGTCAACCGAGTGAGGGGTGTGGAAAGCTTCGCAAAGCCTTCCACAAACCGACGATAATAACCAGCTAACCCCATGAAGCTGCGCACCTCAGATACAGTCGTCGGTCGGGGCCAATCTCGAACTGCCTCAATCTTCGCCGGGTCTACTGCTACACCGGCGGCGGAAATCACATGGCCCAAGAAAGCTACCTCCCGAAGCCAAAACTCGCACTTTGACAACTTGGCATACAACTTCTTATCTCGTAGACGTTGTAGCACAGTCCTCAAGTGCTCCTCGTGCTCGGCCTCGCTTCGGGAGTAAATAAGGATATCATCAATGAACACCACCACAAAACGATCCAGAAAGGGCCGAAATATCCTGTTCATCAAGTCCATAAAGGCGGCAGGGGCATTAGTCAATCCAAACGGCATAACTGAAAACTCATAATGCCCGTACCGTGATCTGAAAGCAGTCTTAGGAATATCCTCGGCCTTCACCTTCAGTTGGTGGTAACCAGATTGTAGATCAATTTTGGAAAATACACAAGACCCTTGCAGCTGATCAAAGAGATCATCGATGCGCGGCAGAGGGTACTTGTTCTTAATGGTCACTTTGTTCAATTCCCTATAGTCCACACACAACCGAAGTGACCCATCCTTCTTTTTCACGAATAGCACCGGTGCTCCCCAAGGCGACACACTTGGTCTAATAAAGCCCTTATCCATCAGGTCTTGCAGCTGTGCTTTAAGCTCTCGCAACTCAGCCGGTGCCATCCGATAAGGAGCCTTAGAGATTGGCGCAGTTCCTGGAACTACGTCAATCACAAACTCAATCTCTCTGTCTGGCGGCATACTAGTCAGCTCAGGTGGAAAAACATCCGGAAACTCGCGGGCAATAGGAATATCCCCGAGTCCCGGTGTCGCCGTAGGCCCCTCAACAACACTAGCCAAAAAGGCTACACATCCTCGATGAATCATCCGCCTCGCTCGGGAAGTCGAAACCACAGAGGCAAAGAAAGCACTCTGACATCCCCGATATACAAACATCTCCTGGCCTGGCTCTCTAAAAGTGACAGTCCTCGCGGCACAATCAATAGTCGCGAAATACTGAGCCAGCCAGTCCATCCCAAGAATCACATCAAAGTCCCTCAGCTGTCTCAAGACCAACAGGTCTGCTGGCATAATCCAGGACTCGATCTGTATCGGGCAGGACCAACAACACTCCTCCACGTGCAAAGTGTGTTCGGGAATCTGAACCTCTCGTGCACGTGGCAAAAATCCTACCTCTAACCCATGTAATGATGCAAAAGATCTACTAATGAAAGAATGCGATGCTCCAGTATCAAATAAAGTACGAGTCCTAATGCCAGAGAGTAAGGTGATACCTGCCACCACATGGTCCGCTGCTGAAGAATCCTCTACCTGTGCAGCATACACTCGCCCACTCTGAGCTGGAGGGCGATAATCGGTGGGATGGGAAGAAGATGGCTTGCTCGCTAGAGCATAAGGCCGCTGAGCCGTCGACCGCTGCTGCGATGATGCTGGGGCAGATGCTGTAGAAGGAGCGGCTGAAGTCGAAAAGGGGCACGCAGCTCGAATGTGCCCTGGCTGTCCACATCCGTAGCAGCGACCCCCACCGCTGGTCGCAAGTGCCGGGGAAGTGCGGACCTCCACAGAAGATACAACTGCTGGGAGCCCGTGACTGTTGGGACTGCTGCTGCTGAGACTGTCGCTGTCGCTGTGGCTGCCGCTGAGACCCGCGCTGCGACGAATGAGATCTCTGCTGCTGCTGCTGCTGCTGGGGGCCTCTGGGACCCACTAGGCCCTCGCCGCTCCGAACGCCCACGGCCTGGGAACTGAGGCGGTGGCGGTCGAGGCGGCCTCCAAGTACTGGCCTGTCCCCCCTCGTCCTGGGCTGGTCGCTTTCTGTCGGAGCTCTGAGCGACCGCGGCCCTCTGTCTGGCCACCACCAGATCACCTCTCTCCACCCACTGTGCATGCTCTGCGGCTGCCTCCAGAGTCTGAAACCTCTGAGCATGCACCAGTGTGTAAATCTCTGGACGGAGGCCTCCCTCGAACAACTCAACCTGGTGTGGACCGTCACGAGCGACGAAGGGCACACAGTTCAGCAACTCCGTGAACTCCTAGAAATAGGCATGAGCCGATCGATTGCCCTGCTGCAGGTTCTTCAAGTCGTCCTCCATCTTCTTCTTCACACTGGTCGAAAAATAGGTGTCCAGCACCATCCGTCGGAACTCCTCCCAAGGCAGCTGCCGAGTAATCCGGAACTCCAGGGGCTCTACCCGCTGCCACCAAAAATCAGCATCTCCGTCCAAACAGTGCACCGCCATGTGCACTCGATACCTCGGGTCGATGAAGAAGTCCCGAAAAAGCTTCTCCATCGCAGAAAGCCATCTCCCAACAGCCCATGGCTGCGCATCCCGCCCTGAGAAATCTAGGGGGTCCCCGCTGAACAACTTGGGAGTTTGTTAGCGATATCCTGCTCCTCCTCCGCAGTCAGAGGCTGAATAGCTCCAGGAGCCCCGCTACTCGAAGATGGCGCTTACGGCACAAAAGGTGCAACAGGAGGCACAAGGGGCCTCAGGAACAGCTAGGGATGGTGCCTCTCTCTGGGCAAGGAGCTGCTCAAACATCTGCTCCTGGCGGCGCTGACCCTCCGCCAATTGTAGGCCACCAAGGCCCTCAACTCAGTAAGCTCAGGGGTGTAGGCTGCCCTGGCTTCATCAGGGGGTACCGGGACACCCCGAGTAGGGATCCGACGTCGGGGAGGCATCCTGCCACAAGAAATCACGAATAAGTAACATAACCCCACACGACCGCCAACTAGCGAAAGTCAAAGACATCCCCCCAATTTCTGCGACTTTATGTTGTCTGCAGCCAACATAACGGTCCCCAGAAATTGGGTATGTCATCCCTCTTCACTCACTGAAGAGTCCAAAAAAATAAATCTACGACTTTCGCGAAGTGTCACGCCTCTCGCGCCCTATCATCCTAGGGTCTGCCAAAAGCCTAGGGTTTCTAAGTCCCAACTGACCTAGTCCCTAAGCTCTGATACCAACTTAATCTGTCACGCCCCGGGTGTAGACCAGAACCCAGGCTCGCCAACAGATCCGCCGTGCACACAGAATTTTCCCTGTACACGAAGCGCTGGTAACCTGCTCAGATATAAGATATACAATAGAAGAGCATAAACAGAGCTGAACTAAAAGAACTATAAGTAATCTCAGACTGGAAATAAGATACAAGCTGAAATAAAGTACAATAAACTCCCAGCTCACTAACCAAAATACAAACAGCTGGCTAAACCAGTCCCAAAAGTAAACTACTGTAATCTGAGATACAAAAGGGGTGCAATAAAAGTCCAGCTACTCTCACAGTCGGGGTAGATGATCTAGCTAGTCCGCAATCCTCTTACCTCGATCAGCCGCTGATGGCCCAGCAGCTCGCGCAGATGACTCTGCAAAACAAAGGGAAGAAGACAGAAAACAACAATGGGGGTGAGAACTACTAGATAAACCAGTAGCCTCCCCTAGTGGGTAAAACCTCAAATGCTGACACACCCACTAGGACTATAAGAGGCAAAAAGGAAGGAACAGTGGTATGCAATATAGACTGCTGGAAAAAGAGAAACTACCACTACTATGCCTCTAGATGCTGTGCCAAAGGTTACGGTATATGCATGCAACTGTAAATCTAACTGCCCAAAGAAACCCAATCAAAGGGCCAGGAAGTACTGGCACTGCCTGCTCTGTCACCAATCGCAACTCATCAAGGTGCCCGGCGCTCGGCACGGTGTAAAGCCTACTCCGGAGTGGCACTCGAGGGGAGCGACCCACACGAGTAAAGTATGTACAGTATCCCTGTATCAAGCATCTCTGTAACCAATATCTCACAATAGCAGGACTGGATCATGACTATGATCAAAGTGGGAAATATCCGTCCACTAAAGTAACCCTGATCCCCAATCAGATGCAATAGTAATCAAGTGGGAAACACCATCCACTAGGAAAATCTGAAACCCGATCTGATGCATAAGTGAACACCGGTCTACCGCCTAATGTCCGCGGTCGCCGCAACACCCTATAAGTCCACAATCTGATATCATAAACAATATCTGGCTAACCGCCTCATGTCCGCGGTTACCACAATGCCCCACAATATATAATCGAGTCAAACCTGTCCCAGACTCAAGCCTCAACTACACTATCCCAAACCCTGCTCAAACCGAGCAACATATATCAAATGCGAAGGAGAATAGTGAAACATGGTTTCTCCTAAGTCAAGTCCCAAAGATAGTGTAGCAATAAATATAGTCCATTTAGATGTCCAAACAAGCATGCAAAGGTTCGCATTTAAAAACAGAAGGAAAGTATTTAAATATTTATTAGAAAAAGATGGTTTTATGATAATACTTTAGCATGCGATGATAGTTTACAGCATATGTCCAACAAGTGTCCCAGTTTACCATAAATGAGCTGTCATATTATTTGTGGGGTTTACTTATGCATTTCATGAGTACAAGTACCGATTATCTGTTTAAAGTCGGGAATCTCTAATACTCCTAGTGGATAGTCAGTAATGAGGTAAGCAACAACCACCCACCTCGAAAAGCATGCCCAATACCCAAGAAAATACCCACTGTCCTCTATGCACACCGTCAGCTGAAACAGTATCCTACAACATCACATAAGTGTATACGGTGTAAGAACTACAAGTCTCAAAACAGATTTGCTGTTTTTATAATCAGCACGCAAAACGAGGAATTTCACCTCTGTCCCGAGCTCCTAAAATCTCAGAAAATAACGGTTGTTCCTCGCCGCGTAGCCCAAAATCGACTCTTGAATCGCCTCAATCTGATATTCCTACGCGGAGAAACAATTCGTCGAAGTCGCCGCTGTCCAAAAACCCAAACAGCAAAAGAGGGGGTCAAAACACCTCGGGAATCGTGCCAAGGAATCTGAATCCAGAGAACGACCACACAAAAACGAAGCCCTACCTCTTAGGAACACACTGGCGAAGAAATCGTCGAAACAGGACTCCTGTACTGCGCAGGGGACTCCTCGGACTGAAATGCGACGATAACGGGCCAAGCTTGGGGAAAAACGAGGCACACTGTAAAATCCGGATCGCCGCTGTCGAACTTCCAGAAAATCTGGGAACGCACCACGAGGTAGAAATTAGTGAGGAACAACTTCTCTTCAATGACCTCTCTCAGATTCTCTCTCTTTCTCTCGGAAAATGGAGAAAAGAAGGGAGGGGAAGGCTATTTATAGGCCCAATAAAACAATTGGGAAAATGACCTTCATGTCCCAACTTTCGGGCGGCTACAGTGCCCAGGCCCACTTGGTCGGGCGTGAACAGTGCAGCCCAGGCCACGTTTCGGGCGGCTACAGTGCGGCCCGCCCAGGGTTTTCCCGGGCGCGCACAGTGCGGCCGGCCCAGCCCGCCCGCGCACGGGATCCCTTCCCGTCCAACCGGCCGTCCGACCCGGCCCACGGCCCCCACGTGTCCGCCAAACAGGCAGCAGCCGTGCGGGCCCAACGGGGAAGCGCCACGTGTCCCCCGTGATTGGCGGCAAGGTGGGTGCCCCAGCCAACCGCGTGGCGACACGTGGCCCCGCCCGACACGGCTGTCGGCGGGCACCGCCGCCACGTGCGCCCACGTGCGCCCATGTGCGCGTAACGCCGCCGCCACATGGCGCCGCGTGCGCCAGCGACGCCACGCGCACATGGACCAGCCAACCCGGGGCCGCCACGTGGCGCGCCCCGGTCCACCGTGCACCACGCCCCCTCCGCGCCTGCCCGCCTGCCCGCGCTGCCCGCGCACCCTCCCGTGCGCCGCGCGCCCTGCACCGGCCAACCGCGTGCTGCCACGTGGCCCGCCGGTCCACCATGCACCGGCGGCCCTTTCCGTGGACCGGGAGGCGTGCGCCGGCCCAATGAGGAGCCGCCACGTGTCCTGGCCGTCCACCGGTCCCCCCATGCACCAATTTGCGCAGAAAACTTCCGGGGGTCCGTTTTTGGGCATCCGGACTCCAAATAAAATAAGTAAATAGCCGTTTTCAAGCGTTTTTCCGCGCTGAATTCAAATACGGCCTCCGATTGGCCCAAATCATTTTCTAAAATTCGGCAATTACCTCCGAAGGTCAAAACCAACAGTAACTACCACACTGTGTCCATCCGTAGCATCCCTTTGATGCACTGTGGACCTAATACACCAATAATAGATGTTTCTCACCCAGATTCACGGGAAACACAGTACGAAAACCTGGGCCACTACATTGCGAAGTCGGGTCATACCTTATGTGAAGGTATTGTGGAGCCACCATGATAGAGAAGGGCTACTTGGGGCCCGGGATGAGTTGAGGACTACCTACCCACACTTATTTGAGGCCCCCTCCTGACTTTTGAGCTTTTTGGTTTCGAGGACAAACCATTTGAAGGGGGGGAGAGTGTAGAGTACCGGTTTTTGGTTGAGCTTTCTGACTCCACCGACGAGCTTTTTGATGGGAAAAGGCGTGAGCGCGTGTATTTTCGATTTACAGCGGTGTTCGGTGGTTCCGGGCGGCGGCGGAGGTGCCGGGGTCGAAAGTGAGTTATCGTGACCCTTTTGATTATTTTATTTATTTAATTGCTTTAATTAATTTTGGTGTATTGTTGCTTCCCTAGTGCTGTTGGTGGAGAGGTTGGAATGGTCTGAGGGTGGGCTTAATTAACTGAGAGGTTGGTGTGTTTAATTAGTGAGGGGTTGGTGGGGAAATTAATTTTTTCCTTTCACTTTATTTAACTCTCTCCCTCTCTCTCTCTCTCGAGCCACCTCACCTCAACCATCTTCCCTTTTCTTGGTGGTCTGAAGCAAAGGAAGGAAGTGAGGAGAAGAAGAGGAAGGAGTTGGAGAAGGTTTTCTTCGGTCCTCCCCTTGCTGCGTTGGGTGGAGCCGAGCGTATTTGTGTGGGCGACTTTAACAAGGTTGGTGATTTTTGTTAGGTTGCTTTTGGTTTTTTTTTTCTTGGCTTCTCCCCTCTTCTCTTTTTCTTCTTCTTTTCTTTTTTTTCTGTCGGGGACGCGTCGGCCTGTGCCGCTTGTTGCCGGTGTAGCTGCTGCGCGGGCGCGCATGAGCGCCGCGCGCAGCGTGCGCGCCGCTGCTCAGTAAGGCAGCGGCGTGCCGGGCTGCTTGGTCGTGCGGCGGGAGAGGAGGCCGCGCGGCCCTGCGGCCGCGCGCTAGGCGCGAGGCACTGCAGGGTGCCGCGCGGGCGGACCCCCGTGCCGCGCGGCACTGCGGCCCGCGGCTAGGCCGCGACACTGCTGGGTGCCGCGCGGGCTGGCCCTGTGCCGCGCGGGGGCACTGCAGGCCGCGCGCTGGGCCGCGCGGCACTGCAGGGTGCCGCGCGGGCGGCCCTGCAGGCCGCGCGCCAGGCGCGCGGAAGGCACTGCAGGGGGCCGGGCGCGGTGGTCCCTTGGGCCCCGCGGCCCCTGCAGGCCGCGCGCCAGGCTCGCGGCACTGCAGAGGGCCGCGCGGCGGCCCCCTTGGGCCCCGCGGCCCTGCAGGCCGCGCGCCAGGCCGCGGCCTGCAGGGCACCGCGCGGGTGCCCCTTGGGCCCCGCGGCCCTGCAGGCCGCACGCCAGGCGCGCGGCACTGCAGAGTGCCGCGCGCCGGCCCCCTTGGGCCCCGCGGCCCTGCAGGCCGCGCGCCGGCCGCGCGGGCACTGCCAGGAACCGCGCGGGTGCCCCTTGGGCCCGCGGTCCTGCAGCCGCGCGCCAGGCGCGGCACTGCAGAGGGCCGCGCGGCGGCCCCCTTGGGCCCCGCGCCCTGCAGGCCGCGCGCCAGGCGCGCGGCACTGCAGGGCACCACGGGTGCCCCTTGGGCCCCGCGGCCTGCAGCCGCGCGCCAGCGCGCGGCACTGCAGAGGGCCGCGCGGCGGCCCCGTTGGCCCCGCGGCCCTGCAGCCGCGCGCCAGGCGCGCGGCACTGCAGTGCACCGCGCGGTGCCCCTTGGGCCTGCAGAGGGCCGCGCGGCGGCCCCTTGGGCCCCGCGGCCCTGCAGGCCGCGCGCCAGGCGCGGCACTGCAGGGCACCGCGCGGGTGCCCCTTGGGCCCCGCGGCCCTGCAGGCCGCGCGCCAGGCGCGCGGCACTGCAGAGGGCCGCGCGGCGGCCCCCTTGGGCCGCGCGGCCCTGCAGGCCGCGCGCCAGTGCCGCGGCACTGCAGAGCACCGCGCGGGTCCCCCTTGGGCCCCGCGGCCCTGCAGGCCGCGCGCCCAGGCGCGCGGCACTGCAGAGGCCGCGTGGCGGCCCCCTTGGGCCCCGCGCCCTGCAGGCCGCGCGCCAGGCGCGCGGCACTGCAGGGCCGTGGCGGCGCCCCTTGGGCCCCGCGGCCCTACAGGCCGCGCGCCAGGCGCGCGGCGCTGCGCGGCAGTTTTTGGGCCGCGCGGCGCTACCGCCGCGCAGCTGCCGTCTCCACCGCAACCCCACCGAGCGCGACGTGTTGACTTCGCAGCCGTGAGCTACTCTTGCCGCAGGGTGCGGCCCGGCGACGTGACGTGGCGGTCGCGCGAGGGGTTCCGCGCAACGCCCGACTTCGTCGTCGCCGTTGGGTTTTCCCGCCGCTTGAGGGCGAGTTGTTTCTTGGGTTTTTCTCCTAACCCCGGTTTTCACCGATTTTGCAGTGTGACTTAGTGTTGGGATTGCGTGATCAGCGGTGCGCGTGGTACTACTTTGAGCTGTAGGATCGCACAGGGACCTCTTTTCGAATCACGAATTTGCGACCTCTTCGTAGTGGGTTGGTTTCTTCCGAGAATGCTACGAATGCCCCTTTTTACTTGCAAATGCAAGGTGAGTTTCCTTGGGATGACAGGTAATGTGTGAAGCAGCCGTGTGAGTCGAGGGTTATGGTTCCGACCGAGACACGCGTTATGCTCTTATGAGTTCGTTTTGGATTACACTGGTGTTCGACGCCCCTGGCTGATTACCAGGAGGTGTTTTCTCTTCCGGCTGAGTTACCGGGAAGCTGAGTTCCCTGGCTGAGTTACCGGAAGGTATTTGCCCTGGCCGAGCTACCAGGTGGTATTTCCCTGGCCGAGATACCAGGTGTGAGTTCGCCCCTGGCCGAGTTACCAGGTGGCTGCGGGGAAATGGCATGAGCGGGTGGTCATCTTTATGATTCCATATGTCATTTCATATTGCATTGCATTACCGCATATAGAGATAGATTATTTACAGCTTTTATCTATCTGCCTATCTATCTATCTCT
>CM055071.1:35964049-35990503 GCA_029204045.2 Tillandsia leiboldiana | reverse complement strand
TCTCATATCTCATCCAAATACAATTGGGCTAGTCGCTCGAGTGGCCAAGTAGTCTGCATAGGTAAAAAGTGCGCTGACTTGGTAAGTCGATCCACAACTACCCAGATAGCATCTGCACTTCCCTGTGCCCTCGGCAACCCGACCACAAAATCCATAGTAATGTGGTCCCATTTCCACTCGGGAATCGGGAGACTCTGTAGCTTGCCAGCTGGCACTCGATGCTCAGCTTTACCTGCTGACAAGTTAAACACTGCGACACAAACCTCCCAATATCCCTTTTCATGCCATTCCACCAGAAGTGTGCCTTGAGGTCCTTATACATCTTAGTCCCCCCAGGATGAAGGGTATAAGGTGTATAATGGGCCTCCTTCAATATCTGTTCTCTGTATCAGCATCCACTGGCACACATGCTCGGTCCCTGTACCTCAGTACTCCCGAAGCATCCACTGAAAAATCCCCTGATCGATCACTCGGAATCTGATCTCTAATCCTGGTCAAATGGGGGTCCTCGCTCTGTTTCTCCCGGCATCCTCTCCAGCAGAGTGGGCTGCACGACCCAAAGACATCAAGTCTAGCAGAGACCCCAGAGGATACAACCTCTATCTCGAGCCGTCTCAACTCCTCTAACAGTGGCGCCTAATTTGTAATCAACATGGGACAAACTCTTGTAATGCTCTCCGGCTTAATGCGTCAGCGACCACGTTAGCCTTGCCTGGGTGGTAAAGGATGTCCACATCATAATCCTTGTAGAGCTCTAACCATCTGCGCTGCCTCAAATTCAGTTCCTTCTGCGTGAACAGGTACTTTAGGCTCTTGTGGTCGGTTGTAGAATCTCACAGTGCTCCCCATATAGGTAATGGCGCCAAAGCTTCAGTGCAAACACCACGGCAGCAAGTTCCAAGTCATGGGTAGGATAATTCTTCTCGTAATCCTTAAGCTGTCTCGATGCCTAAGCAATTACCCTCCCTTCCTGCATCAGCACGCATCCAAGCCCACTGTGCGATGCATCACTGTAGATCACATATCCTTTCCCCATAACAGGAGGGAAAGGATAGGAGCGGTCATCAATCTTTCCTTTAGCTCCTCAAAGCTCCTCTGGCAGTCCTCACTCCAGATAAACTTAACTCCTTTACGCGTCAACCGAGTGAGGGGTGTGGAAAGCTTCGCAAAGCCTTCCACAAACCGACGATAATAACCAGCTAACCCCATGAAGCTGCGCACCTCAGATACAGTCGTCGGTCGGGGCCAATCTCGAACTGCCTCAATCTTCGCCGGGTCTACTGCTACACCGGCGGCGGAAATCACATGGCCCAAGAAAGCTACCTCCCGAAGCCAAAACTCGCACTTTGACAACTTGGCATACAACTTCTTATCTCGTAGACGTTGTAGCACAGTCCTCAAGTGCTCCTCGTGCTCGGCCTCGCTTCGGGAGTAAATAAGGATATCATCAATGAACACCACCACAAAACGATCCAGAAAGGGCCGAAATATCCTGTTCATCAAGTCCATAAAGGCTTGGCAGGGGCATAGTCAATCCAAACGGCATAACTGAAAACTCATAATGCCCGTACCGTGATCTGCAAGCAGTTCTTAGGAATATCCTCGGCCTTCACCTTCAGTTGGTGGTAACCAGATTGTAGATCAATTTTGGAAAATACACAAGACCCTTGCAGCTGATCAAAGAGATCATCGATGCGCGGCAGAGGGTACTTGTTCTTAATGGTCACTTTGTTCAATTCCCTATAGTCCACACACAACCGAAGGGACCCATCCTTCTTTTTCACGAATAGCACCGGTGCTCCCCAAGGCGACACACTTGGTCTAATAAAGCCCTTATCCATCAGGTCTTGCAGCTGTGCTTTAAGCTCTCGCAACTCAGCCGGTGCCATCGATAAGGAGCCTTAGAGATTGGCGCAGTTCCTGGAACTACGTCAATCACAAACTCAATCTCTCTGTCTGGCGGCATACTAGTCAGCTCAGGTGGAAAAACATCCGGAAACTCGCGGGCAATAGGAATATCCCCGAGTCCCGGTGTCGCCGTAGGCCCCTCAACAACACTAGCCAAAAAGGCTACACATCCTCGATGAATCATCCGCCTCGCTCGGGAAGTCGAAACCACAGAGGCAAAGAAAGCACTCTGACATCCCCGATATACAAACATCTCCTGGCCTGGCTCTCTAAAAGTGACAGTCCTCGCGGCACAATCAATAGTCGCGAAATACTGAGCCAGCCAGTCCATCCCAAGAATCACATCAAAGTCCCTCAGCTGTCTCAAGACCAACAGGTCTGCTGGCATAATCCAGGACTCGATCTGTATCGGGCAGGACCAACAACACTCCTCCACGTGCAAAGTGTGTTCGGGAATCTGAACCTCTCGTGCACGTGGCAAAAAATCCTACCTCTAACCCATGTAATGATGCAAAAGATCTACTAATGAAAGAATGCGATGCTCCAGTATCAAATAAAGTACGAGTCCTAATGCCAGAGAGTAAGGTGATACCTGCCACCACATGGTCCGCTGCTGAAGAATCCTCTACCTGTGCAGCATACACTCGCCCACTCTGAGCTGGAGGGCGATAATCGGTGGGATGGGAAGAAGATGGCTTGCTCGCTAGAGCATAAGGCCGCTGAGCCGTCGACCGCTGCTGCGATGATGCTGGGGCAGATGCTGTAGAAGGAGCGGCTGAAGTCGAAAAGGGGCACGCAGCTCGAATGTGCCCTGGCTGTCCACATCCGTAGCAGCGACCCCACCGCTGGTCGCAAGTGCCGGGGAAGTGCGGACCTCCACAGAAGATACAACTGCTGGGAGCCCGTGACTGTTGGGACTGCTGCTGCTGAGACTGTCGCTGTCGCTGTGGCTGCCGCTGAGACCCGCGCTGCGACGAATGAGATCTCTGCTGCTGCTGCTGCTGCTGGGGCCTCTGGGACCCACTAGGCCCTCGCCGCTCCGAACGCCCACGGCCTGGGAACTGAGGCGGTGGCGGTCGAGGCGGCCTCCAAGTACTGGCCTGTCCCCCCTCGTCCTGGGCTGGTCGCTTTCTGTCGGAGCTCTGAGCGACCGCGGCCCTCTGTCTGGCCACCACCAGATCACCTCTCTCCACCCACTGTGCATGCTCTGCGGCTGCCTCCAGAGTCTGAAACCTCTGAGCATGCACCAGTGTGTAAATCTCTGGACGGAGGCCTCCCTCGAACAACTCAACCTGGTGTGGACCGTCACGAGCGACGAAGGGCACACAGTTCAGCAACTCCGTGAACTCCTAGAAATAGGCATGAGCCGATCGATTGCCCTGCTGCAGGTTCTTCAAGTCGTCCTCCATCTTCTTCTTCACACTGGTCGAAAAATAGGTGTCCAGCACCATCCGTCGGAACTCCTCCCAAGGCAGCTGCCGAGTAATCCGGAACTCCAGGGGCTCTACCCGCTGCCACCAAAAATCAGCATCTCCGTCCAAACAGTGCACCGCCATGTGCACTCGATACCTCGGGTCGATGAAGAAGTCCCGAAAAAGCTTCTCCATCGCAGAAAGCCATCTCCCAACAGCCCAGGGCTGCGCATCCCGCCCTGAGAATCTAGGGGGTCCCCGCTGAACAACTTGGAGAGTTTGTTAGCGATATCCTGCTCCTCCTCCGCAGTCAGAGGCTGAATAGCTCCAGGAGCCCCGCTACTCGAAGATGGCGCTGACGGCACAAAAGGTGCAACAGGAGGCACAAGGGCCTCAGGAACAGCTAGGGATGGTGCCTCTCTCTGGGCAAGGAGCTGCTCAAACCTCTGCTCCTGGCGGCGCTGACCCTCCGCCAATTGGGCCACCAAGGCCCTCAACTCAGTAAGCTCAGGGGTGTAGGCTGCCCTGGCTCATCAGGGGGTAACGGGACACCCCGAGTAGGGATCCGACGTCGGGGAGGCATCCTGCCACAAGAAATCACGAATAAGTAACATAACCCCACACGACCCAATCTAGCGAAAGTCAAAGACATCCCCCAATTTCTGCGACTTTATGTTGTCTGCAGCCAACATAACGGTCCACCAGAAATTGGGTATGTCGATCCCTCTTCACTCACTGGAAGAGTCCAAAAAATAAATCTACGACTTTCGCGAAGTGTCACGCCTCTCGCGCCCTATCATCCTAGGGTCTGCCAAAAGCCTAGGGTTTCCTAAGTCCCAACTGACCTATCCCTAAGCTCTGATACCAACTTAATCTGTCACGCCCCGGGTGTAGACCAGAACCCAGGCTCGCCAACAGATCCGCCGTGCACACAGAATTTTCCCTGTACATGAAGCGCTGGTAACCTGCTCAGATATAAGATATACAATAGAAGAGCATAAACAGAGCTGAACTAAAAGAACTATAAGTAATCTCAGACTGGAAATAAGATACAAGCTGAAATAAAGTACAATAAACTCCCAGCTCACTAACCAAAATACAAACAGCTGGCTAAACCAGTCCCAAAAGTAAACTACTGTAATCTGAGATACAAAAGGGGTGCAATAAAAGTCCAGCTACTCTCACAGTCGGGGTAGATGATCTAGCTAGTCCGCAATCCTCTTACCTCGATCAGCCGCTGATGGCCCAGCAGCTCGCGCAGATGACTCTGCAAAACAAAGGGAAGAAGACAGAAAACAACAATGGGGGTGAGAACTACTAGATAAACCAGTAGCCTCCCCTAGTGGGTAAAACCTCAAATGCTGACACACCCACTAGGACTATAAGAGGCAAAAAGGAAGGAACAGTGGTATGCAATATAGACTGCTGGAAAAAGAGAAACTACCACTACTATGCCTCTAGATGCTGTGCCAAAGGTTACGGTATATGCATGCAACTGTAAATCTAACTGCCCAAAGAAACCCAATCAAAGGGCCAGGAAGTACTGGCACTGCCTGCTCTGTCACCAATCGCAACTCATCAAGGTGCCCGGCGCTCGGCACGGTGTAAAGCCTACTCCGGAGTGGCACTCGAGGGGAGCGACCCACACGAGTAAAGTATGTACAGTATCCCTGTATCAAGTATCTCTGTATCAAGCATCTCTGTAACCAATATCTCACAATAGCAGGACTGGATCATGACTATGATCAAAGTGGGAAATATCCGTCCACTAAAGTAACCCTGATCCCCAATCAGATGCAATAGTAATCAAGTGGGAAACACCATCCACTAGGAAAATCTGAAACCCGATCTGATGCATAAGTGAACACCCGGTCTACCGCCTAATGTCCGCGGCTGCCGCAACACCCGATAAGCCCAAGATCTGATAGAGTAATCAACAGCTGGCTAACCGCCTCAAGTCTGCGGTTACTACCATGCCCCACAATATATTATCGAGTCAAACCTGTCCCAGACTCCAGCCTTAACCACACTATCCCAAACCCTGCTCAATCCGAGCAACATATATCCGAATACGAAGGAGAATAGTGAAACATGGTTTCTCCTAAGTCAAGTCCCAAAGATAGTGTAGCAATAAATAGTAGCCTATCTAGATGTCCAAACAAGCATGCAAAGGTTCGCATTTAGAAACAGAAGGAAAGTATTTAAATATTTATTTAGAAAAGATGGTTTTATGATAATACTTTAGCATGCGATGATAGTTTACAGCATATGTCCAACAACAGTGTCCCAGTTTACCATAAATGAGCTGTCATATTATTTGTGGGGTTTACTTATGCATTTCATGAGTACAAGTACCGATTATCTGTTTAAAGTCGGGAATCTCTAATACTCCTAGTGAGATAGTCAGTAATGAGGTAAGCAACAACCACCCACCTCGAAAAGCGTGCCCAATACCAAGAAAATACCCACTGTCCTCTATGCACACCGTCAGCTGAAACAGTATCCTACAACATCACATAAGTGTATACGGTGTAAGAACTACAAGTCTCAAAACAGATTTGCTGTTTTTATAATCAGCACGCAAAACGAGGAATTTCACCTCTGTCCCCAGCTCCTAAAATCTCAGAAAAATCACGGTTGTGTTCCTCGCGAAAAGTAGCCCAAAATCGACTCTTGAATCGCCTCAATCTGATATTCCTACGCGGAGAAACAATTCGTCGAAGTCGCCGCTGTCCAAAAACCCAAACAGCAAAAGAGGGGGTCAAAACACCTCGGGAATCATGCCAAGGAATCTGAATCCAGAGAAATGACCAACACGAAAAACGAAGCCCTACCTCTTAGGAACACACTGGCAAAGAAATCGTCGAAACAGGACTCATGTACTGCGCAGGGGACTCCTCGGACTGAAATGCGACGATAACGGGCCAAGCTTGGGGAAAAACGAGGCACACTGTAAAATCCGGATCGCCGTTGTCGAACTTCCAGAAAATCTGGGAACGCACCATGAGGTAGAAAAATCAGTGAGGAACAACTTCTCTTCAATGACCTCTCTCAGATTCTCTCTCTTTCTCTCGGAAAATGGAGAAAAGAAGGGAGGGGAAGGCTATTTATAGGCCCAATAAAACAATTGGGAAAATGACCTTCATGTCCCAACTTTCGGGCGGCTACAGTGCCCAGGCCCACTTTCGGGCGTGAACAGTGCAGCCCAGGCCACTTTTCGGGCGGCTACAGTGCGGCCCGGCCCAGGGTTTTCCGGGCGCGCACAGTGCGGCCCGGCCCAGCCCGCCCGCGCACGGGATCCCTTCTCGTCCAACCGGCCGTCCGACCCGGCCCACGGCCCGCCACGTGTCCGCCAAACAGGCGGCAGCCGTGCGGGCCCAACGGGGAAGCGCCACGTGTCCCCCGTGATTGGCGGCAAGGTGGGTGCCCCAGCCAACGGCGTGGCGACACGTGGCCCGCCCGACACGGCTGTCGGCGGCACCGCCGCCACGTGCGCCCATGTGCGCGTACGGCCGCCGCCGCGTGGCGCCGCGTGCGCCACGCGCACATGGACCAGCCAACCCGGGGAAGCCACGTGGCGCGCCCCGGTCCACCGTGCACCACGCCCCCCTCCGCGCCTGCCCGGCCTGCCCGCGCTGCCCGCGCACCCTCCCGTGCGCCGCGCGCCCTGCACCGGCCCAACCGCGTGCTGCCACGTGGCCCGCCGGTCCACCATGCACCGGCGGCCCTTTCCGTGGACCGGGAGGCGTGCGCCGGCCCAATGAGGAGCCGCCACGTGTCCCTGGCCGGTCCACCGGTCCCCCCATGCACCAATTTGCACAGAAAACTTCCGGGGGTCCGTTTTTGGGCATCCGGACTCCAAAATAAATAAGTAAATAGCCGTTTTCAAGCGGTTTTCCGCGCTGAATTCAAATACGGCCTCCGATTGGCCCAAATCATTTTCTAAAATTCGGCAATTACCTCCGAAGGTCAAACCAACAGTAAATACCACACTGTGTCCATCCGTAGCATCCCTTTGATGCACTGTGGACCTAATACACCAATAATAGATGTTTCTCACCCAGGATTCACGGGAAACACAGTACGAAAACCTGGGCCACTACAGGATGTCTATCCCTTGGTGTATTCTCAGCGAGCGCCGACTTCAAATGCATCGATTGTGCATGATCGATGGATGGACCGAGGTCAGTGATCACGTCCAAGAGGGACGAAGAGCGATGGACTAGCTCCTGCAAGAGAGGCGTCCAGTATCGCCTGATTTTGGGGACGGTCGAGTGGATCGAAGTTGCCATGATTCCAGTCTTAGGGTCATGGGTCTCAGAGGAGACAGAGACAGGAGGTGTAGTGACTCGGCTTTTACGTATATTTGCGACTTACATTTTAATTAATTACGCCCTTTAAGTAGAATAAAATTATTTAATGTTTAAAAGTCGGTCGGTGTGTGGTGCGGGTATTTTTCTGTTGAATGGCTCGGAAAATAAAGACCGACGGTGCGATCGGATCGGAAATTCGATGTACGGATCTCCCGGAATGGGGTTTCTAAGATCGCGGTGACTTAAGGTGTGCATCGAAATCCGTGTAAAATATCCGACTCGCTTTCTGAGGAAGTTTGGATATTCCGTGTGATTAATTAATTAAGGAATTAATTAATCGGTGACGATAGATTAAGTTGGGAATTTATTCCCTATGATTATCTAATTAGGAAATTAAATAATCGGTGACTAGGATTTAAAAGGTGAGATTTTATCTCGTGGGTTTAGATATTTATTGTTAGAAGATAAATATCCGAATATTCGTGGGTTTTTCCTTTTTACGTACATATAATAAAAGGAAAATAAAAGAATAAAATAAAAGAGGAAATTAAATTAATAAGAGGATAATTAAATCCCGTTACCAGAAGGAAAACCCTAATTTAAAAATACCGCCTTCTCAAACCCTCCTCTTTCGTGCGTACCGAAAACCAAACGAAACCCTAGTTTGAAAAGAGAGGGAGAAAGCGGAGGAACCCGATCGCCCCGATTGACGTCCGGAGACCGGAGAACAAGAAGCCGTCATCTACGGGGAGCGGATCCGGATCTCCAACGCCGCGAGAACCAAGATCGGTTCTTTAGTTCCGATAAATTAAGGTTAGTGATCATCGTTACGTTTGTCAAATTAATCGGGGGTTTTCCGTGTTCTTGTAAGGTCGTTTTAATTGGTACATCGATCGCGGATTTTCGTCGGGTTTTGATCCATGTTTTATTCTCGTTCTTGATCGAGGGTGATCGATGGTTTTTATCGAGTTTAATCGATGATTTTTTAATCGGTTTCTTTTTATCGGGCTTCCGATCGACGTTTTGGTTGTCCGTCGATCGTTGGTTTAGTCATTAGAATTATCGTGTATTTATTCGGGAATTTTTGGGGATGTTTCGTTGGAACATAGTGGGTTAACGGGAGGCCGCCGCCGCCGTTGTTAAACGGGAGGCCGCCGCCGTCGTTACCATGGTCGCGGGGTCTTCGCCAGAGTCGCCTGGGAGCGAAAACGAAGAAGAAAATAGCGAAATTAGGGTTTACTGTGCTTGTCCGTACAGCGCGGTCCACGGGTCCAGGCGTGAACCCGGTGCACGCCCGCAGCGTCGGAAGCACAAGACCCGGCGCACGGTTTCGCGCACCGGCCCGGCCCAAGGCGCGCGGTGCACGCCTCATGCGTGCACCCGGTGCATGCCGCACGGCCACCCGACGCGCAGACCCGGTGCACGCCTCGCGCGTGCACCGGCCCGGCCCAAGACGCGCGGTGCAGGCCTCCTGCGTGCACCCGGCGCATGCCGCACGGCCGCCCGATGCGCAGACCCGGTCCACGGTTGCCCCTGTGCACCACCCGAAAGCCCAAAGTTCGGTGGCTCTATTTGGGTCCGTTTTTCCACCGTTTTGAGCGCCGTTTTCGCCATTGGGATCACCATCTCCGTGCTTTTCTTGGCATGGCCACCTGGGATCTTTTTGGTCACCGTTTCGCCATGTTGGGTGCTATTTTTGCCGATGCTCCGCGCCTCGACGAAATCGTCGGGGGCGCGCCGTCGGGTCTCTTTTCTCATCATTTTCGCCGCCGGGGTCTTCTTGGTCTAACCATTGACTTCCTGAGTGGGCTGCCGGTTGAGAATTGGGTTTTGCTGGTTTTCCGTTAGCGGTTTTGGGTTCCGACGGAGTTCGCGACGAAATAGTCGCGTTCCGGTTGTTGTTAGTCTTTGATGTTACCGGTTTGATCTGAGTATTTAGTTTTACTCGATGGTTTTGACTTGTTGGGTTTTTGACCAACGTTGCGGTCCCCTAGGCACGACGATTTCGGTTTTGCGGGTTTAACGTAACAGTGGTTGGGACCACTGGTTTTTACCTGATTAGGGTAAGGTGTTAATTTGTGCTCTTGGATATTTTAGTAGGCAGCGAGGAGTCCTGATTTGCTATGGAGGGTCGCGGGCGCGGTCGTATATCTTCAACTAGGTGGGTACCCTTGCTATAAGTGCAACAAGTGCAGTAAGTGCATCTATCATCATAAAAAGGCTCGTTAAATTGTCTAACAAAATAGATGGAATGTTAAATCTTTCGCTTAAATGTTTCTTTTCATTCTAACATGATAATTGTGGCGACTGCGGTCGCGGTGCTCAATACACGCCGACACCGGCAAATATTGGGGTCGGATGCTGCACGTACACAGGCGGATTGGCCTACGCATGGGTGTACTTTTCCGGAGAAGTGGTCTCTTTTGACCCGTGTGCCTCACAAAGGGGTGGGAGCCGTGGGGACCTCTTCACGCCAGCTACGGGGCCGCACTAGCACCGTGAAGAGGTTAAAAGCATCAAGGGGTTGTGCACGAGGGGAGACTTCCGTCTCTCCGACAGGTACTCTGGGGTTGGTGCCCAGCTTAACTCGGTATTCTGGGGTTGGTGCCCAGCTTATTTTGTGACAGGGTTTTAGCGAAAGGTTCCGGTGTATTTCGGTTTGTTCTTGAATCTATGTTAATCGTTAAGACATCTACTTTGTTTGTCACTGACTTTACCCACTCCGTGACAGGTTTGACTAGGTGTAATAGTCGGGACGACGGTGAGGCAGCGATTAAAGAACATTAGCTGGATGAGGTTTATTCCATTATTTCTTGCTTGAGTTATCTCTTCCCCTTTTTATCGAAGTTTAAGTTCTGAATTGCTTGATTGTGGAATGTTGTGGATGTTGGATTGAGAGACGGTTTTGTGATGTGATTTTTATAATGTTCCTTGATGATTCATATGCGGCATGTTTTATACCGAACAAAAAGGGGTTTCGAAAATATTTTCGAAAACCAAGGGTCGTGTGGGCACTGCTTTGAAAACCTGTGGATTTATCCTTTCCGAAATGATGTAGCCGCCTTACTGTGAATGTGTAGACGTTTTTAAAGGAATGGGTGTCGAGTGGACACCGTTTACAAACTTGTAGGTTCCTCTTAATGTGATTAAATGTCTCTACACTCTCGTACTTGTTGACTGTGACTGTGTGGTTAAAGATTGTATGTTGATGTTGTAAATGAGACGCCGTGCATATACAAAGGAGACTCTGTCCGTGGGCAGGGTGAATTTGTGTATGTGGCGGTCTGACACGCACCGGGGATGAGGCTGATGCTTATTTATTAAGGAAAAAATTTATACACGCACATTTCCGCTTATCTTTACCTAAAAACCCCCGGGGGCGTGACAGATTAAATGGTATCAGAAAAAAACAACTTTAACCACAGTAGTCGGTGATCCACATCCACAGTGTCTGATGCCACAAGCAAATTGAATAAGAGATAACCAAGGTGTAGGAGCGGTAGATCGTGAGTGTACGAGGGATAAAAGGAGAATTTAGTTCCGGTGTGTCTGTAGGTCATGGTGCTAGACCAGTTAGGTCTAGGGTGACTTGGTTTCTTTGTATACAGCGAATAATGGCCCGAAATGGGTTATCAGCGGAGAACGCAGGGGCAAAAAGTACGGTGCGAACAACGGCGGAGTAACAGCTTCTCCGACAACGACTACAAGAGATGGCCGGGCAGTTAGCAACCCTTATGGAATAGATGCGATAGTGGGTGCAATGGTCGACTACACCAATGGGGGTCGCCCAGGCTTCTCTGCCCGGACCAGCCGCACCAGCAACTTTGGGACCTACGCTGGGAGCCGTTATTGGGAACCCCTTGAGGGAGAGACGGCCGACCCTTGGGTCATGGGAAAATAGGTAGATACCATGGAAAGGCTCTTCGAAGCTTTGCTAATGGAGGAGGGTGAATGGGTCCCTTTGGCAGTCCTTTTCTTGAGGGAGACGCCCGCAAGTGGTGGAAGATGGTGCGCCCGGACCCTTCGGGGGGCACCGCCCTTCCATCTTGGACCACGTTCCGAGGAAAACTGTTTGGGGCATTTCTCTCCGACAACATTAAACGGCAGATGGAAGGTGACCTGAAGCTCATCAAGCAAGGAAGTCGGACAGTTATGGGATATCAACGGGCATTTGTGAGGTTGATCAAATGTGTTCCCTTTGTTATAAGAGATGAATCTCACAAGGCCCGTCTCTTTGTGAATGGCTTATGGAGCGACATCTTCAAGGTGGTGCAAACGGCGGGTTTGCGCACCTTCCAGGAGGTGGTCGATAGAGCCACCGCGGTGGAGCGCGGATTTACGATTTCTCGAGCCCGATGGGAGAGCTCAGGACACAGCAGGGATAAGAAACGAACCCGGCAAAACTTCGGAAGGGAGCATACCAAGAGGAGCTGGCCTCCTAAATACACGAGATTGCAACAAGGCACCAAGAATGCGCCGACAGGAGGACAATGGCCGGTGGACAAGTCTTGCATTATTGTGACGGAATACACCAAGTGACCGAGTGTCCCCAGAAGTAAGACCATTGTTTTCGAGGCGGCAAACCGGGGCACTGTCGTTGCAATTGCCCCTCAGAAACGGGGATATCATCCGTAGCAGCATCTACACCCTCGTCTCCGCAATCGGGAGGAGGGAGAGTCTATGCTATGACCCGCTAGGGGACGGACCCGTAGAGGACGATGTAGTAGGTAATACTCGAGTTTCAGATCATCGTGCTCGAACTTTTATGTCAACACCTAGGCATCCCACTCTTTCACCTCGCTTCATGTTTTCTCCCTACCTTAGTTATTAGAAGAAATCCCCATCGTAGGAATAAGTTCGGTTGGACCCTCTGGCTACCCCTCGGGGCAGGCGGCTGTACCCCTTCCTGCCCAGTGAGGGTGAGGCGGGTTCTTAGTCTCTAAGAAGTAATGAGGTTCTGTTAAAGGTTGTCAGTGTAGCGCTTGGGGCCGACAATCGCGGCAATCTTTAAGCGGTAGTTGACTGCTTGAAGCTCCAAGCGAGTCTCCGGGAACCGGACTTATCGGAACTTGTAAACTTAGCTTGTAGGAACGCCTTTTGCTCGCTTTCCTTTGTTGCGGGCAAGGGGCTTGGTAGAAGGCAGCCAAGTAGCGTTCACGAGTACCATATGGATCTCGACACGAGAAGGACAAGTACTCCTCTACCTCGGATAGACGACCTATGTGATCAACTACAAGGAGAAACGGCATTCCCAAAGGTTGATCTGCGGTCCGGCTATCGCCAGCCTAGAGACCGGAGTAATGACACACTGAAAACAGACCTGCGAGCTCGGAATGGTCAAGATGAGTTTACGGTTATACCGTTTAGACTCGTTAACGCACCAGTGGTGCTCTTGGGCATGATGAATCGGATACTCAAGCCCTTCTTAGACCAGTCGGTGATGGTCTTTTAGTGGACGTTTCGACCTACTCTCGCACAAACAAGGGGTATGGGGAACACTTGCGAGTAATCCCCCAGACCCTCCGGGGTCAGAAACCATATGCCAAAACTTATAAAGTGTGAGTTATGGTCCGCGAGGGGGACTTTTGGGGCATATCGTTTCGGTGTCTAGAATTACAGTGGATCCAAGGAGGATTGAATCGGGATCAACTGGGCTCGACCAACAGCGATAATGGAAATTCGAAGCTTCCTGGGTCTGGCAGGGTATTATTTACATTTTGAGGGAGGCTTCTCCAAGATAGTAATGCCCTTGACTTGCCTGACCCGAAAAGGGGAGAAGTTTATCTGGACTGACCAATGCCAGAAGAGTTTTGAGGAACTCAAAGTCAGGTTGACGTAGGCCCCGGTGCTCGCCCTACTGGAGCCTGGTGAAGACTTTGAGGCTTATTGTGAGGCGTGCTTATGCAACGGGGTGAGGTCATAGCCTACGCGTCAAGGCAACTTAAGGAGTACGAGAGAAACTACCCCGTGCACGACCTGGAGCTTGCAGCGGTTGTGTTCGCCCACAAACTGTGGAGTCACTATTTGTACGGTACACATTGCAATGTGTACTCAGATCATCAGAGCCTCAAGTACCTCGTCACCCAGAGGGAGTTAAATTTGCGGCAAGGGCGGTGGCTCGAATTACTAAAGGACTATGATCTAACCATCCGCTACCACCCCGGGAAAGCGAACGCTGTGGCTGATGCCTTGAGCCGAAAGGGACAAACGGTGGAATCAATGACGAACGCCCTTACCCAACAGGACCGTCTGATTGAAGAATCTTCGCAATTGAGATTGGAGGTAGTACCAGCGGGTACGGTCGCACGGTTCTTGACCCTGGTGGTTAGACCTACCCTGCTAGACAGGATTCTGAAAGGACAATCGACCGATGGCCAGCTACAACTGGTGCGAGACAGAATGTTCTCGGAGCAAGGCGGAGTTTTTTTACAACTGACTCAGATGATGTAATGAGGTACCGGCGACGAATTTGTGTACCCGGTAAGCTAGAAATAAGGGAAGAAAATCTAGCAAAAGTATATAATACCTCATATACCGTGCATCCCGGAGGTACAAAGAGGTGCAAGGATCTGTGGCAGACCTTCAGTTGGCCCAAATCGAAAGAGCGATGTGGCACAAATTGTGGCGCAATATTGGGTGTGCCAACAGGTGAAAGCGAAACATCAGCGACCGGTGGGGGAAACAGACGCTTCGGCTTACGTGGGAAGTAGTAGCACGAGAGACCCCTTACGAAGAGTAATTTTGGTCTCGACCCCAGGAGAACCCTTAGAAGTAAATATTTCGTATCTTCTGGCCCCAATAAGGGGGTGAAGACTTAGTTGCCTTATTTGTTGGCTATTTAGCTAAGGGTTAAATAGGTCCAACTTCCTGCCTCGTGACAATAGACCCAAGGGACTCACAAGTTGGGGTGGGTGAGCCTGGTAAGTTGAGTGGGGCTGCGGTCCACAATAGACCAAACGGCAAAAGGCCCAACAATAGACCCAACGTCCAGGTGGGGGTTGAGTCAGGTCAAGATGGGTGGCGTATTTCTAATAGTTTGAGCTTTTGGGATTGTTGGTTGGCATCGACGACCCGACATTTGGAATTTCGGGGCGCGTAGGCCCGGTGGCATATCGGTTGGCTTTACTGCCAAACCTCGATGCGGAGGCTGGCACAGTAGGAAAAGAAACTTCGCAACCGGACAATCCCTTACGTAAGGGTGCAATGGAGTAACCTTGAGGAGCACAAGGCGACTTGGAGGCTTAAGACGGAGATGAGAGAACGTTTCCAGAATCGTTTAGCGAGGGTTGAGCTTAAGTTTCGAGGACGAAACTTTTTATAAAGTGTGAGTGGTGTAGTGACTCGGCTTTTATGTATATTTGCGACTTACATTTTAATTAATTACGCCCTTTAAGTAGAAAATAAAATTATTTAATGTTTAAAAGTCGGTCGGTGTGTGGTGCGGGTATTTTTCTGTTGAAGGGCTCGGAAAATAAAGACCGACGGTGCGATCGGATCGGAAATCCGATGTACGGATCTCCCGGAATGGGGTTTCTAAGATCGCGGTGACTTAAGGTGTGCATCAAAATCCGTGTAAAATATCCGACTCGCTTTCGGAGGAAGTTTGGATATTCCGTGTGATTAATTAATTAAGGAATTAATTAATCGGTGACGATAGATTAAGTTGGGAATTTATTCCCTATGATTATCTAATTAGGAAATTAAATAATCGGTGACTAGGATTTAAAAGGTGAGATTTTATCTCGTGGGTTTAGATATTTATTGTTAGAAGATAAATATCCGAATATTCGTGGGTTTTTCCTTTTTACGTACGTATAATAAAAGGAAAATAAAAGAATAAAATAAAAGAGGAAATTAAATTAATAAGAGGATAATTAAATCCCGTTACCGGAAGGAAAACCCTAATTTTAAAATACCGCCTTCTCAAACCCTCCTCTTTCGTGCGTACCGAAAACCAAACGAAACCCTAGTTTGAAAAGAGAGGGAGAAAGCGGAGGAACCCGATCGCCCCGATTGACGTCCGGAGACCGGAGAACAAGACGCCGTCATCTACGGGGAGCGGATCCGGATCTCCAACGCCGCAAGAACCAAGATCGGTTCTTTAGTTCCGATAAATTAAGGTTAGTGATCATCGTTACGTTTGTCAAATTAATCGGGGGTTTTCCGTGTTCTTGTAAGGTCGTTTTAATTGGAACATCGATCGCGGATTTTCGTCGGGTTTTGATCCATGTTTTATTCTCGTTCTTGATCGAGGGTGATCGATGGTTTTTATCGAGTTTAATCGATGATTTTTTAATCGGTTTCTTTTTATCGGGCTTCCGATCGACGTTTTGGTTGTCCGTCGATCATTGGTTTAGTCATTAGAATTATCGTGTATTTATTCGGGAATTTTTGGGGATGTTTCGTTGGAACATAGTGGGTTAACGGGAGGCCGCCGCCGCCGTTGTTAAACGGGAGGCCGCCGCCGTCGTTACCATGGTCGTGGGGTCTTCGCCGGAGTCGCCTGGGAGCGAAAACGGAGAAGAAAACAGCGAAATTAGGGTTTACTGTGCTTGTCCGTACAGCGCGATCCACGGGTCCAGGCGTGCACCCGGTGCACGCCCGCAGCGTCGGAAGCACAAGACCCGGCGCACGGTTTCGCGCACCGGCCCGGCCCAAGGAGCGCGGTGCACGCCTCATGCGTGCACCCGGTGCATGCCGCACAGCCACCCGACGCGCAGACCCGGTGCACGCCACGCGCGTGCACCGGCCCGGCCCAAGACGCGCGGTGCAGGCCTCCTGCGTGCACCCGGCGCATGCCGCACGGCCGCCCGATGCGCAGACCCGGTCCACGGTGGCCCCTGTGCACCACCCGACAGCCCAAAGTTCGGTGGCTCTGTTTGGGTCCGTTTTTCCACCGTTTTGAGCGCCGTTTTCGCCGTTGGGATCACCATCTCCGTGATTTTCTTGGCATGGCCACCTGGGATCTTTTTGGTCACCGTTTCGCCATGTTGGGTGCTATTTTTGCCGATGCTCCGCGCCTCGACGAAATCGTCGGGGGCGCGCCGTCGGGTCTCTTTTCTCATCATTTTCGCCGCCGGGGTCTTCTTGGTCTAACCATTGACGTCCTGAGTGGGCTGCCGGTTGAGAATTGGGTTTTGCTGGTTTTCCGTTAGCGGTTTTGGGTTCCGACGGAGTTCGCGACGAAATAGTCGCGTTCCGGTTGTTGTTAGTCTTTGATGTTACCGGTTTGATCTGAGTTTTTAGTTTTACTCGATGGTTTTGACTTGTTGGGTTTTTGACCGACGTTGCGGTCCCCTAGGCACGACGATTTTGGTTTTGCGGGTTTAACGTAACAGTGGTTGGGACCACTGGTTTTTACCTGATTAGGGTATGGTGTTAATTTGTGCTCTTGGATATTTTAGTAGGCAGCGAGGAGTCCTGATTTGCTTAGGATGGTCGCGGGCGCGGTCGTATATCTTCAACTAGGTGGGTACCTTTGCTATAAGTGCAACAAGTGCAGTAAGTGCATCTATCATCATAAAAAGGCTCGTTAAATTGTCTAACAAAGTAGATGGAATGTTAAATCTTTCGCTTAAATGTTTCTTTTCATTCTAACATGATAATTGTGGCGACTGCGGTCGCGGTGCTCAATACACGCCGACACCGGCAAATATTGGGGTGGGATGCTGCACGTACACAGGCGGATTGGCCTCCGCATGGGTGTACTTTTCCGGAGAAGTGGTCTCTTTTGACCCGTGTGCCTCACAAAGGGGTGGGAGCCGTGGGGACCTCTTCACGCCAGCTACGGGGCCGCACTAGCACCGTGAAGAGGTTAAAAGCATCATGGGGTTGTGCACGAGGGGAGACTTCCGTCTCTCCGACAGGTAATCTGGGGTTGGTGCCCAACTTAACTCGGTATTCTGGGGTTGGTGCCCAGCTTATTTTGTGACAGGGTTTTAGCGAAAGGTTCCGGTGTATTTCGGTTTGTTCTTGAATCTATGTTAATCGTTAAGACATCTACTTTGTTTGTCACTGACTTTACCCACTCCGTGACAGGTTTGACTAGGTGTAATAGTCGGGACGACGGTGAGGCAGCGATTAAAGAACATTAGCTGGATGAGGTTTATTCCATTATTTCTTGCTTGAGTTATCTCTTCCCCTTGTTATCTAAGTTTAAGTTCTGAATTGCTTGATTGTGGAATGTTGTGGATGTTGGATTGAGAGACGGTTTTGTGATGTGATTTTTATAATGTTCCTTGATGATTTATATGCGGCATGTTTTATACCGAACAAAGAGGGGTTTCGAAAATGTTTTCCAAAACCAAGTGTCGTGTGGGCACTGCTTTGAAAACCTGTGGATTTATCCTTTCCGAAATGATGTAGCCGCCTTACTGTGAATGTGTAGACGTTTTTAAAGGAATGGGTGTCGAGTGGACACCGTTTACAAACTTGTAGGTTCCTCTTAATGTGATTAAATGTCTCTACACTCTCGTACTTGTTGACTGTGACTGTGTGGTTAAAGATTGTATGTTGATGTTGTAAATGAGACGCCGTGCATATACAAAGGACACTCTGTCCGTGGGCAGGGTGAATTTGTGTATGTGGCGGTCTGACACGCACCGGGGACAAGGCTGATGCTTATTTATTAAGGAAAAAATTTATACACGCACATTTCCGCTTATCTTTACCTAAAAACCCCCGGGGGCGTGACAGATTAAATGGTATCAGAGAAAAACAACTTTAACCACAGTAGTCGGTGATCCACATCCACAGTGTCTGATGCCACAAGCAAATTGAATAAGAGATAACCAAGGTGTAGGAGCGGTAGATCGTGAGTGTACGAGGGATAAAAGGAGAATTTAGTTCCGGTGTGTCTGTAGGTCATGGTGCTAGACCAGTTAGGTCTAGGGTGACTTGGTTTCTTTGTATACAGCGAATAATGGCCCGAAATGGGTTATCAGCGGAGAACGCAGGGGCAAAAAGTACGGTGCGAACAGCGGCGGAGTAACAGCTTCTCCGACAACGACTACAAGAGATGGCCGGGCAGTTAGCAACCCTTATGGAATAGATGCGATAGTGGGTGCAATGGTCGACTACACCAATGGGGGTCGCCCAGGCTTCTCTGCCCGGACCAGCCGCACTAGCAACTTTGGGACCTACGCTGGGAGCCGTTATTGGGAACCCCTTGAGGGAGAGACGGCCGACCCTTGGGTCGTGGGAAAATAGGTAGATACCATGGAAAGGCTCTTCGAAGCTTTGCTAATGGAGGAGGGTGAATGGGTCCCTTTGGCAGTCCTTTTCTTGAGGGAGACGCCCGCAAGTGGTGGAAGATGGTGCGCCCGGACCCTTCGGGGGGCACCGCCCTTCCATCTTGGACCACGTTCCGAGGAAAACTGTTTGGGGCATTTCTCTCCGACAGCATTAAACGGCAGATGGAAGGTGACCTGAAGCTCATCAAGCAAGGAAGTCGGACAGTTATGGGATATCAACGGGAATTTGTGAGGTTGATCAAATGTGTTCCCTTTGTTATAAGAGATGAATCTCACAAGGCCCGTCTCTTTGTGAATGGCTTATGGAGCGACATCTTCAAGGTGGTGCAAACGGCGGGTTTGCGCACCTTCCAGGAGGTGGTCGATAGAGCCACCGCGGTGGAGCGCGGATTTACGATTTCTCGAGCCCGATGGGAGAGCTCAGGACACAGCAGGGATAAGAAACAAACCCGGCCAAACTTCGGAAGGGAGCATACCAAGAGGAGCCGGCCTCCTAAATACACGAGATTGCAACAAGGCACCAAGAATGCGCCGACAGGAGGACAATGGCCGGTGGACAAGTCTTGCATTATTGTGACGGAATACACCAAGTGACCGAGTGTCCCCAGAAGTAAGACCATTGTTTTCGAGGCGGCAAATCGGGGCACTGTCGTTGCAATTGCCCCTCAGAAACGGGGATATCATCCGTAGCAGCATCTACACCCTCGTCTCCGCAATCGGGAGGAGGGAGAGTCTATGCTATGACCCGCTAGGGGACGGACCCGTAGAGGACGATGTAGTAGGTAATACTCGAGTTTCAGATCATCGTGCTTGAACTTTTATGTCAACACCTAGGCATCCCACTCTTTCACCTCGCTTCATGTTTTCTCCCTACCTTAGTTATTAGAAGAAATCCCCATCGTAGGAATAAGTTCGGTTGGACCCTCTGGCTACCCCTCGGGGCAGTCGGCTGTACCCCTTCCTGCCCAGTGAGGGTGAGGTGGGTTCTTAGTCTCTAAGAAGTAATGAGGTTCTGTTAAAGGTTGTCGGTGTAGCGCTTGGGGCTGACAATCGCGGCAATCTTTAAGCGGTAGTTGACTGCTTGAAGCTCCAAGCGAGTCTCCGGGAACCGGACTTATCGGAACTTGTAAACTTAGCTTGTAGGAACGCCTTTTGCTCGCTTTCCTTTGTTGCGGGCAAGGGGCTTGGTAGAAGGCAGCCAAGTAGAGTTCACGAGTACCATATGGATCTCGACACGAGAAGGACAAGTACTCCTCTACCTCGGATAGACGACCTATGTGATCAACTACAAGGAGAAACGGCATTCCCAAAGGTTGATCTGCGGTCCGGCTATCGCCAGCCTAGAGACCGGAGTAATGACACACTGAAAACAGACCTGCGAGCTCGGAATGGTCAAGATGAGTTTACGGTTATACCGTTTAGACTCGTTAACGCACCAGTGGTGCTCTTGGGCATGATGAATCGGATACTCAAGCCCTTCTTAGACCAGTCGGTGATGGTCTTTTAGTGGACGTTTCGACCTACTCTCGCACAAACAAGGGGTATGGGGAACACTTGCGAGTAATCCCCCAGACCCTCCGGGGTCAGAAACCATATGCCAAAACTTATAAAGTGTGAGTTATGGTCCGCGAGGGGGACTTTTGGGGCATATCGTTTTGGTGTCTAGAATTACAGTGGATCCAAGGAGGATTGAGTCGGGATCAACTGGGCTCGACCAACAGCGATAATGGAAATTCGAAGCTTCATGGGTCTGGCAGGGTATTATAGACATTTTGAGGGAGGCTTCTCCAAGATAGTAATGCCCTTGACTTGCCTGACCCAAAAAGGGGAGAAGTTTATCTGGACTGACCAATGCCAGAAGAGTTTTGAGGAACTCAAAGTCAGGTTGACGTAGGCCCCGGTGCTCGCCCTACTGGAGCCTGGTGAAGACTTTGAGGCTTATTGTGAGGCGTGCTTATGCAACGGGGTGAGGTCATAGCCTACGTTTTGGTTGTCCGTCGATCGTTGGTTTAGTCATTAGAATTATTGTGTATTTATTCGGGAATTTTTGGGGATGTTTCGTTGGAACATAGTGGGTTAACTGGAGGCCGCCGCCGCCGTTGTTAAACGGGAGGCCGCCGCCGTCGTTACCATGGTCGCGGGGTCTTCGCCGGAGTCGCCTGGGAGCGAAAACGGAGAAGAAAACCGCGAAATTAGGGTTTACTGTGCTTGTCCGTACAGCGCGGTCTACGGGTCCAGGCGTGCACCCGGAGCACGCCCGCAGCGTCGGAAGCACAAGACCCAGCGCACGGTTTTGCGCACCGGCCCGGCCCAAGGCGCGCGGTGCACGCCTCATGCGTGCACCCGGTGCATGCCGCACGGCCACCCGACGCGCAGACCCGGTGCACGCCTCGCGCGTGCACCGGCCCGGCCCAAGACGCGCGGTGCACGCCTCCTGCGTGCACCCGGCGCATGCCGCCCGATGCGCAGACCCGGTCCACGGTTGCCCCTGTGCACCACCCGACAGCCCAAAGTTCGGTGGCTCTGTTTGGGTCCGTTTTTCCACCATTTTGAGCGTCGTTTTCGCCGTTGGGATCACCATCTCCGTGATTTTCTTGGCATGGCCACCTGGGATCTTTTTGGTCACTGTTTCGCCATGTTGGGTGCTATTTTTGCCGATGCTCCGCGCCTTGACGAAATCGTCGGGGGCGCGCCGTCGGGTCTCTTTTCTCATCATTTTCGCCGCCGGGGTCTTCTTGGTCTAACCATTGACGTCCCGAGTGGGCTGCCGGTTGAGAATTGGGTTTTGCTGGTTTTCCGTTAGCGGTTTTGGGTTCCGACGGAGTTCGCGACCAAATAGTCGCGTTCCGGTTGTTGTTAGTCTTTGATGTTACCAGTTTGATCTGAGTTTTTAGTTTTACTCGATGGTTTTGACTTGTTGGGTTTTTGACCGACGTTGCGGTCCCCTAGGCACGACGATTTCGGTTTTGCGGGTTTAACGTAACAGTGGTTGGGACCACTGGTTTTTACCTGATTAGGGTAAGGTGTCAATTTGTGCTCTTGGATATTTTAGTAGGCAGCGAGGAGTCCTGATTTGCTTAGGATGGTCGCGGGCGCGGTCGTATATCTTCAACTAGGTGGGTACCCTTGCTATAAGTGCAACAAGTGCAGTAAGTGCATCTATCATCATAAAAAGGCTCGTTAAATTGTCTAACAAAGTAGATGGAATGTTAAATCTTTCGCTTAAATGTTTCTTTTCATTCTAACATGATAATTGTGGCGACTGCGGTCGCGGTGCTCACTACACGCCGACACCGGCAAATATTGGGGTGGAATGCTGCACGTACACAGGCGGATTGGCCTTCGCATGGGTGTACTTTTCCCGAGAAGTGGTCTCTTTTGACCCGTGTGCCTCACAAAGGGGTGGGAGCCATGGGGACCTCTTCACGCCAGCTATGGGGCCGCACTAGCACCGTGAAGAGGTTAAAAGCATCAAGGGGTTGTGCACGAGGGGAGACTTCCGTCTCTCCGACAGGTACTCTGGGGTTGGTGCCCAGCTTAACTCGGTATTCTGGGGTTGGTGCCCAGCTTATTTTGTGACAGGGTTTTAGCGAAAGGTTCCGGTGTATTTCGGTTTGTTCTTGAATCTATGTTACTCGTTAAGACATCTACTTTATTTGTCACTGACTTTACCCACTCCGTGACAGGTTTGACTAGGTGTAGTAGTCGGGACGACGGTGAGGCAGCGATTAAAGAACATTAGCTGGATGAGGTTTATTCCATTATTTCTTGCTTGAGTTATCTCTTCCCCTTGTTATCTAAGTTTAAGTTCTGAATTGCTTGATTGTGGAATGTTGTGGATGTTGGATTGAGAGACGGTTTTGTGATGTGATTTTTATAATGTTCCTTGATGATTTATATGCGGCATGTTTTATACCGAACAAAAAGGGGTTTCGAAAATGTTTTCCAAAACCAAGTGTTGTGTGGGCACTGCTTTGAAAACCTGTGGATTTATCCTTTCCGAAACGATGTAGCCGCCTTACTGTGAATGTGTAGACGTTTTTAAAGGAATGGGTGTCGAGTGGACACCGTTTACAAACTTGTAGGTTCCTCTTAATGTGATTAAATGTCTCTACACTCTCGTACTTGTTGACTGTGACTGTGTGGTTAAAGATTGTATGTTGATGTTGTAAATGAGACGCCGTGCATATACAAAGGAGACTCTGTCCGTGGGCAGGGTGAATTTGTGTATGTGGCAGTTTGACACGCACCGGGAACGAGGCTGATGCTTATTTATTAAGGAAAAAATTTATACACGCACATTTCCGCTTATCTTTACCTAAAAACCCCCGGGGGCGTGACAGGAGGTCTTGATAGTCGAGGCACCAGTAGTAGTGTCGGGTTGAGTATGTCTTTTACGGTGGACCGCATTCATCGCCATAGTGTGACCCAGGCAGGGGCGATGCTTTTTATGTGGATAGTCAGGACATTTTCAGGTAGAGTGTTCCAAAGTAGTGCTCAGGGTTGCCACTTGCGACGGCACCCCCACTACCCTTTCAGGATGCAGATGTTCGTCCGTTTATCGGTAGGCCGATAGAGTCGTGATGCCGAGTCAGATAGAGCGATGGCCCCCAGCATCTTGTGGATGAGATTATGTAGCCGGTTAGGGGACGCAGGATAGTGGATCGCGTCTTACCCGGTGTGGTTCTGCTGACGGTTGTCAAAGTTGGAGCATGTTTGATGCCGACACCGCTTGCGCGTGTTTTAGTAGAGCAGGGGTAGCTTCGCGTGGGCCTGAGATAGGATGGTTGGTTTGTGCATGTGAGGATCAGGTTCTAGATCACGTTTAGCACATGGTTGAGTGTTGCCAACCCCGCCTAGTGCAGTTAGGACATTAGATTTGATCCATTGAGTTTCTAGTCCTACATCAGCTCTGAGATATTGATACGAGGTTAGTTTGGGATTGGATATCCCATGTTATGCTATTATGGATTGTTGAGAAAGGACAATGACCCTCCGTGGACCTGGTCGGGAGGAGTGTGTTTATAGAGGAGGCTAGACCACGACAGAGGTTGAGTCGTGGTCGTATCGCTTGGTAGTGATTGTAGAGGAGATGCCTGCGGCGGCACCGGGACTAAAGGATATCCTTATCGCCGTGTGATCCCGGGTGTGAGTCTACTTGAGCTATTGGTAAAGCCGCCGTTTTGTGAGATTGAGATCAAGATAGTGTTCGACGTGGTTTTGGGAACCGCGCCCAATGTGGCAGCATTCCTTGGAGTATGAACTGTGAGACAGAGAGCTGATAGCGCGGTTGCGGATTCTGTTGGATCGAGGGGTCTATGTGACCCAGTACCATGTCGTGGGATTACGACAGTGAGGATTTGAGAGATTGATACTTGAGTGGGATGCCACACCGTTGATACACGGTAGGGATGCCATGCCGTCGGTACACGGCATGTTACGGAATTTGAGTTGGCGTAGTTTCGTGAAAGTCTCAAGTCTTGAAGATTGAAGGTGAAGAAAGTTGGATCATTTAACTCAATCTCAAGAAAGAAGAATTCAAAAGGATCAGGTATGTTTAACTAAAGATTTTGTGTGATCCGAATACTTCTTGTAGTGTAGAAACACTTGGAAGAATCTTTCATTGCATAAAAATCAAAAACTGGACTTGGGACATGTTCAGGATCCGGATCAGGTTGTTCGATCCGGATCCCGAAGGTGGTTCGTTCATACACCAGTTCAATCCGGATCGTAGCCTCTTGATCCGGATCCCGAACACTTAGTTTACCATCTTCCTTGAACGATCCGGATCAGGCTTCGCAATCCGGATCCCGAACGTTGATGTTTGGTGAACTGTATGAACGATCCGGATCAAGCACTTCGATCCGGATCCCGAACCTTCGTTTTTCTGGAACTGGCTGACTCGTTACGACGATCCGGATCACAGCTAGTCCGATCCGGATCGCCGTCCGTAAAATTTCCAGAAATGTCAGGTTTTTGATTCTTATCTCATTCCTAGGGTTTCTAACCTATAAATAGACCCTATGACTCTTTTTCTAGGGTCAATCCACATAGTCAATAGCCGTCATTTTCATATATCATCTTTTACGGCTCTAGATCCACATATAGAGAAGAAAGGAAATCATTAGAGAATACTCTATGTTTCTTCATCTATATTGATTAGTTTGATTCTAGGTTTTCATACTCACATCTTGAGTTGAATCAAACTAATGAATACTTAGATGGTATTTCCGATCTATCTTTGATCTAAGTATTCGGCGGATCATCACCACCCAAAACAACGATTTACCCCAAAAATCGGCGCGTGGATTCGCGTGTCCTTGTGGATTCAAGGTTCAACCGCTCTCGTGGATTCGGAGCGAGGCACGTTCGTGGATTCGAAGGGTGCTATTGGGTGAAGACCGTGGATTCAGTCGGACGTCGTGGATTCGACGTTGGACGCCGTGGATTCGGCGTTGGGCGCAGATCGTGGATTCGAGAAGCGTCGCGGAGCGAGCGGAGAAGATCCTCTAGGAGCGTATGGAAAAGGTTGAGTCATAAGTGTGTACGGTAAATCACCTTGTACGTGTTTTAATTCTAGTGGATTTCTGCCGTGTTATCGGTCCCGTGGTTTTTTTACTCCCGTGATGGAGTTTTCCACGTAAAAATCTTGCGTATTTTTTTTATTTCCGCATTGGGTTTTTATCGCAACGATTTTTTTTGAGTGTTTATGCGGTTACACCTATTCACCCCCCCTCTAGGTGTTTTTTTCCCCTATTTAGATCCGTATTACATATAACCCAACAAGTGGTATCAGAGAGGGAATAGGGTTGTAAACAATGGTTGAAGGTGGAAACATCACCGACCCCCGTTCTTCGATGGAACAAATTATGCGTACTGGAAAGTACGGATGAAAGCCTTTTTAATTTCCATCGACGAACGGGTGTGGCAATCAATTGAATTAGGATGGTCTAATCCAACTGAATTTATTGGTGATGTTCGCACCTTAAAACCTAGGTCGAAATGGACAAGGAAGAGTTAGATTCATCCTCTTACAATGGCAAGGGAATTAATGCTATCTTTAATGCCGTATCTCAAACTGAATTCTCTCGCGTCTCGGCATGTGAGACTGCCGAAAGAAATATGGGATGTTCTTCAGGTTACACATGAGGGAACTAACCTCGTGAAGATTCAGAAACTGCAAATGCTTACGAGCAAGTTTGAACTCTATCTAATGGCAGAAAAATGAATCTTTCACGGACTACTATACACCGATTGCAAGACATCGTAAACTCATGTGCTAATCTGGGAGAGAAGATCCAGAATTTAAGATTGTAAGAAAAATCTTAAGAACTCTTCCTGAACGATTTCGCCCAAAGGTTACTGCCATTGAAACTATTAAACACCCGGACGAAATACGTGTAGAAGAATTAGTTGGTTCATTGCAAACTTATGAAATGACATTTACTACTAACAATTCTTCTGGAAAGACATCCACATTCAAGTTATTCAGGTTATGCGTTTGAAAAAAACCTCAAGGAAGGAAGACGGGGAGGATTACTGTCCTCCTCAGACGATGACGAGAAACTT